>JAHBCN010008245.1:0-39654 GCA_019359885.1 Listronotus oregonensis
AAATATAGAACATCTAAGTGACATAAAAATGTCCACAAAATAGAAAAAAAATCTAAAAGATAATGGAACATAAGTCATAAACTCTATTACAAAACACAGGTAAAATGTTTTCTAGAAATTTTTCTCTTAATCATACAGGGTGTTTGAGCAATAGTTTTAAAATCTTTAACAGCAGTTAGATCTTGCAAAAAAAGTCTCTATAAACATAAGTTCGGATATGCATCGTTTCGAAATTGGAAATACGCAGGGCCCTAAAGTTTTAATTGTACAAAATTTTTTTTAACAATTATTTTGATAAACAACTTAAAATACAACTTTTTTATTTGAGTTTTTTCGAGAGACAAAGTAAAACTTCTACTTTTCAAAGGGTATAAAAAGAATCGGTTTAAATTTTTTTCTTGAAAGCAAAGCAAAATTTTAAAAAAATCAAGAGACAAAATAGTTGTATTTTAAGTTGTTTTATCGGGGTAATACCACGAGTGTTAAAATTACCGGTAATTTTCACGATAGCGTGTTTTCTCATAATTTCACGAGTCCAGGGACGAGTGAAATTTTAAAAGAACACGCATGAGTAAAAAATATCTGGTTAATTTTAAAGCACGAGCGGTATTTATGGAGAATATTTCACGAATTAAAAACGTAGATGAAGTTTATTAACTTCAAATTAAATATTAATTTAACAAACCGTCATTATTATTTAAAAATTTCGTATTGTCATTTTGACAGCAAGTGGAAAAACCACGTTGCCTAGAGGACGTGGAATTTCCGGTGTAATTTTTCCATAATACCACTTCTCTTATGGGAAAATATGTACATGAGTGAAATCTACAAATCAATTAGAAAATAATAAAACCACAGGGTGATACACTTTTTAAAGCAATTAATTTTATCTACTTTTTTTTAACACCCTGTATTTCTGAAACGATGCATTTCTTGACCTATGTTTATAGAAACTTATTTTCGCAAGATCCAACTGCTGTCGAAGTTTGTAACATTAATCTTAAACAACCGTATAATTCTTAAGAACTAGAAATATATTGTTGGAGATTTATTACAGTTAGTTCACTTAAGTTTTAAGTCAATAAAATTTTTCGAGATGTCTCGTCTCGTCTCGTCTCGAGCTTGTCTCGAAGGATTTTATCTCGTCTCGTCTCGTCTCGAAATTCGAGACAAAATGCTCTCGAGACGAGACAAAATGGCTTCGAAACGAGACGAGACGAGACGAGACGAGACGAGACGTCTCGTATCTCGTGTCTCGCGGCAAACCTAATTCTTCGCCATGCCGTTATAACCGATGCTGGGAAATTGCTTTCCGTTTTTGCTGTAATTACAGATTTAAATGGTTGCTTTCTCAAAACATTACCCAAATTATTGTCTTGTTCTTGATTCGATAGTTTGGGGCGACCACTTCCAGCTCTTCTCCAAAGTAATGTGTTTCCTGCCATTTTTTTAACAAAATGAATAGTATTTTTGGGATGTTAAGCCTTTCCGCCCATCCCTTTCTGGCCAAACTCTCTACTTAATATAATGAAAAATTTAATACTTTTTGATCCAAAGTTAAGTTGGGCATTTAAATAATATTTTTAGACACTGACAACGGACACCTGTTTCTTTATTAGGTTTTTCAACAGGTATTTATATTCAGTAGAAGGTGGCATAAGCCTATTTTAAGAAAGGGAAAAAGAATTGCACAAGATTTAATAGCCGTTACTATACATGGTACATAATCTTTATATAATCATTTGTAGTCTGATCCAAAGATTAAAAAATCTGTATTATTAACATTGAACTTAATACAATGAATCCAATTTCGTATTTATTTTAAAAGTCATTATGATCGACTGGTTAAACTTACTTATAAATTTTATATAATAATATATTTTTATCATTTTAATGTTGGTTTTTGTATTTTAGACAAACAATGTAATGATCAAATTCAAAGGAGAAAAGCCAATCCAAAGTGTATTACTGGATTTTCAAGATTTTAGCTACGGAACCCCATTAAACGATCTAATGTTTTTCTTTTTTACTAGTCTCCAGCCTCTTGTTCTAGAAAACGGTATAGATGACTTACTAGAGTACTATTTAAAAATATTCGTGCAGAACTTAAAAGACTTTGGTATTAATACAAAAAATTACACCAAGGAAAGTTTTAAAAATGAAGTTAAAACAGCGGTGAAGTACTATGAGTACTGTCACAGCATTTGGATGTTAGTTCCTATAATGCATAAAGGACTGAAATCAATGGATGAGTTAGACAACGAAGTAGAAGGAGAGAATAAAATGAAATGGGATGAAAAGCATGTACAGAAAATTGTCCAGATTACTAGATTATGCCTTAAAAATAATTGGTTATAGTAAGAAATAAAAATGTAAACATTATGAATTTATGAATGACTGTGTCATTAAATATTAAACCTTGTTAAGGACTAAGATATAAAGATGTTGTACATTTTCGTACAGTACTGAGTATTTGATTATAATCATTAATTTATAATGTTAAAATATAATTATTTCCCAGAGTGTATTGCATGTGATGAAACATGTGGTAATCTTATAAATTTTGGTTCTGTTTGCTATTCTTAGGCCATTTTTTCATTTATCTAAGATATTGTACATAAAATTGTAGGTAACCAAAGACCATTGGGTTTTGCTCCTGCGTGGAATATTTGGAAAATCATTTTGATGAAAAAGTTAAATTTTACATGGTTTTTTAGTATAATTTTTGTGAACTTTTATTGTATTTTTACAAAAAAAAAACACCAGTTACATAAATTTTAAGTATATACTTTACAAATATACGTTTTTGGTAATCCGCAGGAGCAATGCTTATTGTGTTTTTCAAATGTCGTATTACATAAATTATCATAAATAAACTTAGAAATGGTACCACCTCATAAAACATATACGCACATAAAATATAAAGTTGGATGTTTTGATTCCATTATTAAAATTAAGAAAAAATACAATCATATTTACTTCCACGGTCCAAATGTAATACCTCTACTATGGGTGTACAGTGTACACTGACAAGTATCTTAATAAATTAACTAAATTTAGATACTATACATACAATATAGATCATGAAACTATTAATAAATTTGTTTCTTAATTAATAAAAATAAAACAATGTGTTATTTTTCGGCAAAATTCCAATTTATTTAGCAAAACAGCTTCTAGATTTTGATTTTTTTTCTTATAAACATTCGGTTGGACAGACTCTAAAAATTAGGTTACATAGTACTACAAAAAAAGTTGAAGCTCCGAAAGACTTGACTACGGCAACTTTATGTTCTTGGAATCGCTGCATCTGAATCCAGGATCCGAATCAATTCGACCCCATTAGGTCAGGGTCAAGAGCATTTCAAGGTCAAATCTGCAATATTATTCGCAACCAAATTTCAACAGTGTATACCTATGTTTTTGAGGTGGCTGATTACGTATATGTGGTCATTTTGACCCCATCGGTTTATGATAAAGTTATATTTCAAGGTTAAATCTGCAAAATTACACAGCCTCTTAAAAGAAATATAAAGAACCGAAAGAATTGACCAGGGTCAAGGGCATTTTAAGGTCAAATCTAGAAAATTAATCACCACCAAATTTCAAGAGTGTATGCTTATGTTTTTAAGGTCGCTAAGGACGAATCCGTGGTTAGTTTGACCCCATCAAATTTGGTTGCGATTTGACCTTAAAATGCCCTTGACCCTGTCTTGATGGGTTCGAACTGATGCCAGATTCGGATTTAGTGACCCTAACAACATAAAGATACCATGGTCAGGTTTTTGGACCTTCAATTTTTGTGTGTCCGTGTTGCGTCATACGATGGTTCTCTGCTGCCTTGCTGGTGCCTCTCTGAGAATGTTTCTTTTGGGAGGCGCTACTCGTAGGCTGCGATTTCCTTCCAGTTTTCTTCTCTTTGAATTTATGCAGTTTACTAAGCTCGGAGGGTTGAAGTCTTGCCTCGAATTGCTTCGGTGTTGGCTCTGTAGTTCCTTCAGCGTTCGCACTCCAAAAACCTATACTCTGCGTCATCTGTTTTATTCGGCCAGTACTTGCACGTTGGAGTGTGGTGTAGACCTATTTTAAAGAGGTAGGCGTTAAACGAACCGTGTCCCTTCAACAATTAAGTCAGGAAGAAGTCCGTCTCACCGTTATTTCGAGTGAGCCAGATGATGTGGGTAATTCTAGGTCAAATCGCAACCAAATTTGATGGGGTTAAACTGACCATGGATTCGTATTTGGCGACCTTAAAAACAAAGTATATACCTTTCAAACTTGTTTGCGATTAATTCGCAGATTTGATCTTAAAATGCCCTTGACCCTGACCTGATGAGGGCAAAATGACTGCGGATTCGGATTCAGCGACCCCAAAATATAAATATATTATTGTCAAGTATTTCGGACCTTGAACTTCTTTTGAGGGGCTGTGTTATTATCATGACAATAACACAATCATGGTCATCATTTATTATTGTGGCAACTAGACTCAGTTTAAATGTTAAACCTTTTTAGTCAAAAGGACTTTTGGATTTTAAAATTATTTAGTCTAATGTTATATCTAATAGATTTTAAAATAAACTATTATCCCAGTAAATATAGAGTGCATTTATTTTAAGTAAGATGTGGTATACGAGTAAAAATTCAAAATGAAAACAATATATTTTATTGAACAAGAAATACATATAAAGTTTTGATATGGCTGTGACAGAATAAACTCACTAAAAGTTAAAGAGTGAGCCCTGGTGCTGCTCGATTTTTCAAAAGCTTTTGATCTGATCAGTCATGAGTTATTTTGCTCTAAACTTAAGGTTTACGGATTTAACGTGAATACTGTCAAGTTTTGTTGTCCTACCTTAATGGTGGATTTCAGGGAGTGGTTCTAGATAGTAGGATGTCATCCTTAAGACCTTCGAAGTACCGCAGGGCTCAGTAGTAGGTCCGTTGGTATTTAATATCTGAATTGCAAATATTCTAAATAGGATTAAAAATTGCTCCTATCAGGCTCAACATCATAATGGGTAATTTATCCTTAATAAATAATTGGGTTAAAATTCTATGTCCAAAAACGACAATCTAATTTTAAATTCAAGGAAGTCGCTTGTGCTTTTCTTTGGTGGCCATAAGATGTTAAACTTAAAATTGGTAATGAAATGCTACAAGTGAAAAATGTGACGAGATATTTGGGAGTCTTAATGAACAATGGACTAAAGTTTACTTACCAGATAACTGTAATAAGCAATAATCCCTGAAGCAACTTAAAGTTATTATATGCCAATAAAAATATAATATCAAATAAATTAAAGTCTATGTTGTGTGAACCCTTTGGTTTTATCCTGTTTTAATTATTCTTTACCTGTCATTTTGTTTGTTCGCTCCACAAATATAATCATATCTCTGCGGCTCCCTTGGAATTAAAATGGTTTAATATATCAAATGGAACTGAACTTCACTTCACGACTTCACCTTGTGCATGATTGGGTACGTTGTCGTTTCTTAATGACAGGCTGGTTCCTAGAACCACATCACACTGACCCACAAGCAAAACACTCACTCACAAACCTCTATATGTGGGCAACACCTGACCCGCGGGCCGGATCCGGCCTGCTGTATGATTTGATTCGGCCCGCGAGACATTTTGAAAAACCTAATTAAAAAAAATATATATTCACGAAATTAAGTGAGAAGGCAAGCCAAGTGGCGGCGATCATCAAAGAGAGAAGCGGCAAACATCAAAGCCTTTGATGTTTGCCGCTTTACTAGCAGCATCAAATGATTATTTTTTTATTTTGTCTATATAAACAGGTGGCTGGCCCAAACTTTAGTTCAGTTCTATTGGAGCTACCGAGGTGGTAACTTCGACATTCCAGCGAACTGCTAGTGCCGTTTATTTGCTTTGTGACTTTGTGTGAATCTTGAGTACTAATTATATTTTGTATACGAAAATGTCTGGTGAAAAGAAACGAAAAGTAGATTTAAAGGGTCGTCAGTTTAAAGAAAAATAGACTGAAGAATTCTTTTTTATCTTGTACAATGGTAAGCCTATTTGTTTGCTGTGTAATGAATCCATTTCAGTGATAAAAGCATTTAATATAAAGAGGCATTACTCAACTACAACATTACAACCTACGCTGCAACCACTAACGGGACAAATAAGAAAAGACAAAATCCAGAAGCTTATTGCTAATTTGGAAAAGAATTAGCAAATGTTTCATAAATAAAGAACACAACTTGATAATGTTGTGAAAATTAGTTTTATAGTTCAAAATTGTCAAAGTCATTAAAACCATTTGCCGAAGGAGAATTCATAAAGTTGTCTATGTTAGGAGTTTGCAGGGTTTTATGCCCTGAAAAGAAAAATGAATTTAAAAAAATTAGTTTGTCAAGACGAACTGCTGTCCGACGTGACATCGGATTTTGGCCAATGATATAAAAACAACATTGACTAACCGTATGTATAAAACAATCACCCGAAAAAAAACAAGTCGATAGTAAACCAACGAACGTATATTTCCAACTAACTATTTTATTTTACATCCTGCACGTATCTCCATACCTCATCGTGTTTTTTTTTGCTTACTCATATAATATCGGCCGTAGCCAAAACATATTTGCAACCTTCCGGATGATTCAGACCTGTGGGGAGTTTGTTTTTGCATTGCTTCGTTCCATGACTTTACAGTCGGCCGCGCTACCCTCATCCACGTCCCTGTGGATCCATTTATCCTAAATAAAAAGAACATATCAATTACTTTTAGGTCAAAGCTGTTAATTATATTTATACAACGTCTAAAGAGAGGTACATTTATGTAAAGTTGTTTCTGCTTTTCTCGTCGGCGATCTCTGAAATGCAGGGAGTAATATTGATGCATCAATAATATTAATAGCAATAGGGCAACTAAACAATTCAAGGAAATGAAAACATCATCATAACACAATAAATATTTAAAATACCTAAATACAAAAAAATATTTTAAAAAATACAATCATCTTTTATAGCTATAAGTTATTTTTCATTATGAGTACTCATATCATCGTTTTCTGATTCCTCGTCGGATTCAGAGCTAACTTGTACATTGAAAGCCTTCATTTTGTCAATTGGAACCACCCCTTGATACTTTCTCTGCGATCGAGAAGATCCGTGAGGGTCCTTAATAACGTATCGATCATGATCTAATCTTTTGACTACAATGTAGGGCCCACTATATTTGGGAAGCAACTTTTTACTTTTCCCGTCGTTATTCGTAAGAACCGATCGTATCAGTACCTGGTCACCAACATTAAATTGCTTTTGTCGTGAACGGCGGGCATCGTAGCGCACCTTTTGCTTGTGTTGCACTTGATCTAGGTGAGCTTTTGCGTTAGCTCGTGTGCACTCAGGTTACTGTCTTGTAGTGATTCTAAACTTACTTCGTTGTCGAGGATTGAATTAGCAACTCCCTTGGTGAATACCCAAAGAACAGTTCGTAAGGGGACTTGCCCGTAGCTAAATTCTTCGTTGAATTTAGTCCCCATCTTATTTTTGACACATTCACATCCCATTGCTTCTCATTTTCCGTCAATGAAGCTAGTGCTGACAGAATGGTCCTATTATAACGTTCTACTTGTCCGTTCGCCCTTGGGGTTGCGGTAGCATTCAAGACATGTTTGATGTTCAATTCCTTGCAATATTTTTCAAACTCCTTGGATGTATAGCAACTTCCACGATCCGTAATTATTCGCCGAGGAACGCCAAAGTTATCAACCACGCTGTCGAGAAACGTAATCAATGGTCCACTTTTTGTTGTTTTTACGGCCTTCATGAATACAAATTTTGTGAATGAGTCAACAATAACAATTAAATACTGATTCTTCTGCCGTGAAGCTACAAATGGACCCAAATGGTCAATATGTAGTGTATCAAATGGACAAGCCACCTTCTCAATAGGATGTAAATAGCCAGAGCGTTTGCCTCCAGGTTCCTTATTGTACAAACAAGGAAGACAAGCCGCTATAAACTTCTTGGTATACTTTCTTTGGCCTGCAAACCAATAAATCTTACTTATTGCCGATAACGTCTTCTTAACCGACAAATGTCCATTACCATCGTGGTAATGCAATAATACCTGTCGCCTTGCAGACTTTGGAACTACCCACCTTTTACCTTCCGAAGTAATTTTATATAATCGTTCGTTTTCCAGACAATATTCCTTGTGAATTTGCTTCTCTTCTTTGTCGGACGGATTCTTTTTGAGGACTTCTATTAGATATTTACATCTGGTATCCATCAGCTGGGCATGAAGGACCCAATCGTCGCTCGAAATATTTACTTGTAACACTTCGACATTTGAATCTGCTGACTCTATTACTGGATTCCGGCTCAGAGCATCAGCATGTGCCATTTTTAAACCAGGGCGATATTCAACCTCAAACGTAAACTCTTGAATGGATAACCACCACCGCCCTATTCGTGGCACTAAATCTCGTTTACTGAGAGTACTTCTAACCGCACTGCAATCAGTAATGACCTTAAAGTGAATGCCTACCAAATATACCCTAAAATGTTTTATGGTATCGACCACAGCTATAGTCTCGAGCTCAAATGAGTGGTATCTTTGTTCTTCCTTACTGGTCTGCCTTGAATAATACATTACAGGTTTAAGTTTACCTTCATGTTCCTGTAATAGAATGCCACCAATTCCCCATTTTGATGCATCAGTATGAACTTCGGTCCGTAATTTTGGATCATAAATTGCCAAAAGAGGACGTGTAATCAACCTTTCCTTCAGAGTCTCGAATGCTGTACGTTGTTCGTTTTCCCACGTGAAGGCTACATCCTTCTTAGTTAGCATAGTTAAAGGACGCGCTATCGTAGCGAAATCCTTTACATATCTGCGGAAATAGCCTGCCAGTCCCAAAAATTGGCGTATTTTGTGCACATCAGTTGGCACAGGGTAGTTTCGAACAGCTTCTATTTTCCGGGATCCTGGCTGAACTCCTTGTCGAGAAATTTCGTGTCCAAGATATTCAATTTTTCTCAGGAAAAATTGGCATTTAGAAGACGTAACGTTAGCCCAGCTGTTTTAATCGACTTTAATACTTCCTCAAGTAGTGGTAAGCCACTATCAAAATCCTTTGATGGTATTAATATATCATCCATGTAGGCTGTAACATTTCCATATCGTAAATTGCCCAATATTTTATTTACTGTTCTTTGAAATATTGCCGGGGCATTACAAAGTCCAAAGGGCACCCGTAAGTATTCGTAATGTCCATCGGGCGTTATAAAAGCTGTTTTGGATATGGATGATTCTTCTATTGGTATTTGATGATATCCGCTTGCGAGGTCTAAACTTGTGAAAAACTGACAACCCTTAAGTTTTTCCAAAAAATCGTCTGCGTGTGGCAGTGGAAATCTGTCCTTAATAGTCTTAGAGTTTAAAGATCGATAATCAACACACATACGCATCGTACCATTCTTTTTTTTAACTAACAAAATTGGACTTGAGTATGGTGATTCCGATTCTCTGATTATTTCGTTTTGTAATAAATCGTCTACCATATTTCTGACTTCTTCACGTTCTTTATGAGAAAGTCTATATGGCCTGTAAACTACCGGTCTATCATCAGTGAGATGAATAGACATCTTTAGAACATCTGTTTTACCTAATTCGGATGTATTTTGAGCAAAGCAACATCTAAAGGAATTAATCAAGTCAAGCAAACGATTAGCTTGATCATTCGTAAGATTTGTGTTATACGATAAGTCAGACAAATTGAACAAGCTCTTTTCGTTGGTTTGAACAATTAAATTAGAAATTTTATTATTTTTTAAAAACTAAGTAATTAACCTACATTTGATGACATGTTTCTCTTCTATTATAATATTGTTTGTAAATAATGTAAAACAACTATCAAATTGTAAGAACCGATCTGATAGGGAAGTTAATTTTTTAGTTGATTTAAAAGGGGGTTAATTGCGCTTATAATATTACGGATGCTTGATCAAGTACACGGTATTATGCGTATTACATCAGGAATAAATATTGCGTTAAGTTTAATCGAAATAATGCGTCAGGGAGGTTCGTTTCTAAATTAATTAAAATTATATTTTTTAATAAGTTATTCGTTAAGCATATGAATAAAAACCATTTATTTTAACTGACTGTTTATGAATTTAAATTCCTACCTTTGTGAAATTACTAATAACAGCTTAATCTCTAAAGTTGGTTAATTTCGGTGTTTCCCACCAAGTTAAATTCTAATTAAAAGTAACCGAATAAAAGGAAATACCGTGGCGCCCATCTTTTTTTCTTAATTAATTATCTTACCTTAATTAGGTACATTGTACTCACGACATTACTGCTTTACCAGGCGAAAAGCTAAGCCGAAGCAAATGTAACCTGTTCTGTAAGTGTTACAGAATAGGTTACGTTTCAACCGAATTTTCATTTTTATATTGATGCAACTTTAAGAAGGTGAATTAATATTTTTTAAAAATGGACCACCCTGTATAAATGCTTATATTTTTTTATAACACGCCTTGAAAAGAAAAATTGACGTGATTAAGCTTTTCTTAAAATTGTGTAATTTTCTCAAAAAATTGGTGATTTCAGACTTTACGTACACCCATAATATGCAACTTAAAATAAAATAATGAACCTAATAATTTGTTTTTTTATTTAAAATAAAAATATAGAACATCTAAGTGACATAAAAATGTCCACAAAATAGAAAAAAAATCTAAAAGATAATGGAACATAAGTCATAAACTCTATTACAAAACACAGGTAAAATGTTTTCTAGAAATTTTTCTCTTAATCATACAGGGTGTTTGAGCAATAGTTTTAAAATCTTTAACAGCAGTTAGATCTTGCAAAAAAAGTCTCTATAAACATAAGTTCGGATATGCATCGTTTCGAAATTGGAAATACGCAGGGTCCTAAAGTTTTAATTGTACATAATTTTTAAAACAATTATTTTGATAAAACAACTTAAAATACAACTTTTTTTTATTTGAGTTTTTTTCGAGAGACAAAGTAAAACTTCTACTTTTCAAAAGGGTATAAAAAAGAATCGGTTTAAATTTTTTTTCTTGAAAGCAAAGCAAAATTTTAAAAAAATCAAGAGACAAAATAGTTGTATTTTAAGTTGTTTTATCGGGGGTAATACCACGAGTGCTTAAAAATTACCGGTAATTTTTCACGATAGCGTGTTTTCTCATAATTTCACGAGTCCGAGGGACGAGTGAAATTTTTAAAGAGAACACGCATGAGTAAAAAAATATCTGGTTAATTTTAAAGCACGAGCGGTATTTATGGAGAATATTTCACGAATTAAAAACGTAGATGAAGTTTATTAACTTCAAATTAAATATTAATTTAACAAACCGTCATTATTATTTAAAAGTTTCGTATTGTCCTTTTGACAGCAAGTGGAAAAACCACGTTGCCTAGAGGACGTGGAATTTCCGGTGTAATTTTTCCATAATACCACTTCTCTTATGGGAAAATATGTACATGAGTGAAATATACAAATCAATTAGAAAATAATAAAACCACAGGGTGATACACTTTTTAAAGCAATTAATTTTATCTACTTTTTTTTAACACCCTGTATTTCTGAAACGATGCATTTCTTGACCTATGTTTATAGAAACTTATTTTCGCAAGATCCAACTGCTGTCGAAGTTTGTAACACTTAATCTTAAACAACCTGTATAATTCTTAAGAACTAGAAATATATTGTTGGAGATTTATTACAGTTAGTTCACTTAAGTTTTAAGTCAATAAAATTTTTCGAGATGTCTCGTCTCGTCTCGTCTCGAGCTTGTCTCGAAGGATTTTATCTCGTCTCGTCTCGTCTCGAAATTCGAGACAAAATGCTCTCGAGACGAGACAAAATGGCTTCGAAACGAGACGAGACGAGACGAGACGAGACGAGACGTCTCGTATCTCGTGTCTCGCGGCAAACCTAATTCTTCGCCATGCCGTTATAACCGATGCTGGGAAATTGCTTTCCGTTTTTGCTGTAATTACAGATTTAAATGGTTGGTTTCTCAAAACATTACCCAAATTATTGTCTTGTTCTTGATTCGATAGTTTGGGGCGACCACTTCCAGCTCTTCTCTCAAAGTAATGTGTTTCCTGCCATTTTTTTAACAAAATGAATAGTATTTTTTGGGATGTTAAGCCTTTCCGCCACATCCCTTTCTGGCCAAGCTCTCTACTTAATATAATGAATAATTAATACTTTTTGATCCAAAGTTAAGTTGGGCATTTAAATAATATTTTTAGACACTGACAACGGACACCTGTTTCTTTATTAGGTTTTTCAACAGGTATTTATATTCAGTAGAAGGTGGCATAAGCCTATTTTAAGAAAGGGAAAAAGAATTGCACAAGATTTAATAGCCGTTACTATACATGGTACATAATCTTTATATAATCATTTGTAGTCTGATCCAAAGATTAAAAAATCTGTATTATTAACATTGAACTTAATACAATGAATCCAATTTCGTATTTATTTTAAAAGTCATTATGATCGACTGGTTAAACTTACTTATAAATTTTATATAATAATATATTTTTATCATTTTAATGTTGGTTTTTGTATTTTAGACAAACAATGTAATGATCAAATTCAAAGGAGAAAAGCCAATCCAAAGTGTATTACTGGATTTTCAAGATTTTAGCTACGGAACCCCATTAAACGATCTAATGTTTTTCTTTTTTACTAGTCTCCAGCCTCTTGTTCTAGAAAACGGTATAGATGACTTACTAGAGTACTATTTAAAAATATTCGTGCAGAACTTAAAAGACTTTGGTATTAATACAAAAATTACACCAAGGAAAGTTTTAAAAATGAAGTTAAAACAGCGGTGAAGTACTATGAGTACTGTCACAGCATTTGGATGTTAGTTCCTATAATGCATAAAGGACTGAAATCAATGGATGAGTTAGACAACGAAGTAGAAGGAGAGAATAAAATGAAATGGGATGAAAAGCATGTACAGAAAATTGTCCAGATTACTAGATTATGCCTTAAAAATAATTGGTTATAGTAAGAAATAAAAATGTAAACATTATGAATTTATGAATGACTGTGTCATTAAATATTAAACCTTGTTAAGGACTAAGATATAAAGATGTTGTACATTTTCGTACAGTACTGAGTATTTGATTATAATCATTAATTTATAATGTTAAAATATAATTATTTCCCAGAGTGTATTGCATGTGATGAAACATGTGGTAATTTTATAAGTTTTGGTTCTGTTTGCTATTCTTAGGCCATTTTTTCATTTATCTAAGATATTGTACATAAAATTGTAGGTAACCAAAGACCATTGGGTTTTGCTCCTGCGTGGAATATTTGGAAAATCATTTTAATGAAAAAGTTAAATTTAACATGGTTTTTTAGTATAATTTTTGTGAACTTTTATTGTATTTTTACAAAAAAAAACACCAGTTACATAAATTTTAAGTATATACTTTACAAATATACGTTTTTGGTAATCCGCAGGAGCAATGCTTATTGTGTTTTTCAAATGTCGTATTACATAAATTATCATAAATAAACTTAGAAATTGTACCACCTCATAAAACATATACGCACATAAAATATAAAGTTGGATGTTTTGATTCCATTATTAAAATTAAGAAAAAATACAATCATATTTACTTCCACGGTCCAAATGTAATACCTCTACTATGGGTGTACAGTGTACACTGACAAGTATCTTAATAAATTAACTAAATTTAGATACTATACATACAATATAGATCATGAAACTATTAATAAATTTGTTTCTTAATTAATAAAAATAAAACAATGTGTTATTTTTCGGCAAAATTCCAATTTATTTAGCAAAACAGCTTCTAGATTTTGATTTTTTTTCTTATAAACATTCGGTTGGACAGACTCTAAAAATTAGGTTACATAGTACTACAAAAAAGTTGAAGCTCGAAAGACTTGACTACGGCAACTTTATGTTCTTGGAATCGCTGCATCTGAATCCAGGATCCGAATCAATTCGACCCCATTAGGTCAGGGTCAAGAGCATTTCAAGGTCAAATCTGCAATATTATTCGCAACCAAATTTCAACAGTGTATACCTATGTTTTTGAGGTGGCTGATTACGTATATGTGGTCATTTTGACCCCATCGGTTTATGATAAAGTTATATTTCAAGGTTAAATCTGCAAAATTACACAGCCTCTTAAAAGAAATATAAAGAACCGAAAGAATTGACCAGGGTCAAGGGCATTTTAAGGTCAAATCTAGAAAATTAATCACCACCAAATTTCAAGAGTGTATGCTTATGTTTTTAAGGTCGCTAAGGACGAATCCGTGGTTAGTTTGACCCCATCAAATTTGGTTGCGATTTGACCTTAAAATGCCCTTGACCCTGTCTTGATGGGTTCGAACTGATGCCAGATTCGGATTTAGTGACCCTAACAACATAAAGATACCATGGTCAGGTTTTTGGACCTTCAATTTTTTGTGTGTCCGTGTTGCGTCATACGATGGTTCTCTGCTGCCTTGCTGGTGCCTCTCTGAGAATGTTTCTTTTGGGAGGCGCTACTCGTAGGCTGCGATTTCCTTCCAGTTTTCTTCTCTTTGAATTTATGCAGTTTACTAAGCTCGGAGGGTTGAGAGTCTTGCCTCGAATTGCTTCGGTGTTGGCTCTGTAGTTCCTTCAGCGTTCGCACTCCAAAAACCTATACTCTGCGTCATCTGTTTTATTCGGCCAGTACTTGCACGTTGGAGTGTGGTGTAGACCTATTTTAAAGAGGTAGGCGTTAAACGAACCGTGTCCCTTCAACAATTAAGTCAGGAAGAAGTCCGTCTCACCGTTATTTCGAGTGAGCCAGATGATGTGGGTAATTCTAGGTCAAATCGCAACCAAATTTGATGGGGTTAAACTGACCATGGATTCGTATTTGGCGACCTTAAAAACATAAGTATATACCTTTCAAACTTGTTTGCGATTAATTCGCAGATTTGATCTTAAAATGCCCTTGACCCTGACCTGATGAGGGCAAAATGACTGCGGATTCGGATTCAGCGACCCCAAAATATAAATATATTATTGTCAAGTATTTCGGACCTTGAACTTCTTTTTGAGGGGCTGTGTTATTATCATGACAATAACACAATCATGGTCATCATTTATTATTGTGGCAACTAGACTCAGTTTAAATGTTAAACCTTTTTAGTCAAAAGGACTTTTGGATTTTAAAATTATTTAGTCTAATGTTATATCTAATAGATTTTAAAATAAACTATTATCCCAGTAAATATAGAGTGCATTTATTTTAAGTAAGATGTGGTATACGAGTAAAAATTCAAAATGAAAACAATATATTTTATTGAACAAGAAATACATATAAAGTTTTGATATGGCTGTGACAGAATAAACTCACTAAAAGTTAAAGAGTGAGCCCTGGTGCTGCTCGATTTTTCAAAAGCTTTTGATCTGATCAGTCATGAGTTATTTTGCTCTAAACTTAAGGTTTACGGATTTAACGTGAATACTGTCAAGTTTTTGTTGTCCTACCTTAATGGTGGATTTCAGGGAGTGGTTCTAGATAGTAGGATGTCATCCTTAAGACCTTCGAAGTACCGCAGGGCTCAGTAGTAGGTCCGTTGGTATTTAATATCTGAATTGCAAATATTCTAAATAGGATTAAAAATTGCTCCTATCAGGCTCAACATCATAATGGGTAATTTATCCTTAATAAATAATTGGGTTAAAATTCTATGTCCAAAAACGACAATCTAATTTTAAATTCAAGGAAGTCGCTTGTGCTTTTCTTTGGTGGCCATAAGATGTTAAACTTAAAATTGGTAATGAAATGCTACAAGTGAAAAATGTGACGAGATATTTGGGAGTCTTAATGAACAATGGACTAAAGTTTACTTACCAGATAACTGTAATAAGCAATAATCCCTGAAGCAACTTAAAGTTATTATATGCCAATAAAAATATAATATCAAATAAATTAAAGTCTATGTTGTGTGAACCCTTTGGTTTTATCCTGTTTTAATTATTCTTTACCTGTCATTTTGTTTGTTCGCTCCACAAATATAATCATATCTCTGCGGCTCCCTTGGAATTAAAATGGTTTAATATATCAAATGGAACTGAACTTCACTTCACGACTTCACCTTGTGCATGATTGGGTACGTTGTCGTTTCTTAATGACAGGCTGGTTCCTAGAACCACATCACACTGACCCCACAAGCAAAACACTCACTCCACAAACCTCTATATGTGGGCAACACCTGACCCGCGGGCCGGATCCGGCCTGCTGTATGATTTGATTCGGCCCGCGAGACATTTTGAAAAACCTAATTAAAAAATATATATTCACGAAATTAAGTGAGAAGGCAAGCCAAGTGGCGGCGATCATCAAAGAGAGAAGCGGCAAACATCAAAGCCTTTGATGTTTGCCGCTTTACTGGCAGCGCATCAAATGATTATTTTTTTATTTTGTCTATATAAACAGGTGGCTGGCCCAAACTTTAGTTCAGTTCTATTGGAGCTACCGAGGTGGTAACTTCGACATTCCAGCGAACTGCTAGTGCCGTTTATTTGCTTTGTGACTTTGTGTGAATCTTGAGTACTAATTATATTTTGTATACGAAAATGTCTGGTGAAAAGAAACGAAAAGTAGATTTAAAGGGTCGTCAGTTTAAAGAAAAATAGACTGAAGAATTCTTTTTTATCTTGTACAATGGTAAGCCTATTTGTTTGCTGTGTAATGAATCCATTTCAGTGATAAAAGCATTTAATATAAAGAGGCATTACTCAACTACAACATTACAACCTACGCTGCAACCACTAACGGGACAAATAAGAAAAGACAAAATCCAGAAGCTTATTGCTAATTTGGAAAAGAATTAGCAAATGTTTCATAAATAAAGAACACAACTTGATAATGTTGTGAAAATTAGTTTTATAGTTCAAAATTGGCAAAGTCATTAAAACCATTTGCCGAAGGAGAATTTATAAAAGTGTCTATGTTAGGAGTTTGCAGGGTTTTATGCCCTGAAAAGAAAAATGAATTTAAAAAATTAGTTTGTCAAGACGAACTGCTGTCCGACGTGACATCGGATTTTGGCCAATGATATAAAAACAACATTGACTAACCGTATGTATAAAACAATCACCCGAAAAAAACAAGTCGATAGTAAACCAACGAACGTATATTTCCAACTAACTATTTTATTTTACATCCTGCACGTATCTCCATACCTCATCGTGTTTTTTTTGCTTACTCATATAATATCGGCCGTAGCCAAAACATATTTGCAACCTTCCGGATGATTCAGACCTGTGGGGAGTTTGTTTTTGCATTGCTTCGTTCCATGACTTTACAGTCGGCCGCGCTACCCTCATCCACGTCCCTGTGGATCCATTTATCCTAAATAAAAAGAACATATCAATTACTTTTAGGTCAAAGCTGTTAATTATATTTATACAACGTCTAAAGAGAGGTACATTTATGTAAAGTTGTTTCTGCTTTTCTCGTCGGCGATCTCTGAAATGCAGGGAGTAATATTGATGCATCAATAATATTAATAGCAATAGGGCAACTAAACAATTCAAGGAAATGAAAACATCATCATAACACAATAAATATTTAAAATACCTAAATACAAAAAAAATATTAAAAAAATACAATCATCTTTTATAGCTATAAGTTATTTTTCATTATGAGTACTCATATCATCGTTTTCTGATTCCTCGTCGATTCAGAGCTAACTTGTACATTGAAAGCCTTCATTTTGTCAATTGGAACCACCCCTTGATACTTTCTCTGCGATCGAGAAGATCCGTGAGGGTCCTTAATAACGTATCGATCATGATCTAATCTTTTGACTACAATGTAGGGCCCACTATATTTGGGAAGCAACTTTTTACTTTTCCCGTCGTTATTCGTAAGAACCGATCGTATCAGTACCTGGTCACCAACATTAAATTGCTTTTGTCGTGAACGGCGGGCATCGTAGCGCACCTTTTGCTTGTGTTGCACTTGATCTAGGTGAGCTTTTGCGTTAGCTCGTGTGCACTCCAGGTTACTGTCTTGTAGTGATTCTAAACTTACTTCGTTGTCGAGGATTGAATTAGCAACTCCCCTTGGTGAATACCCAAAGAACAGTTCGTAAGGGGACTTGCCCGTAGCTAAATTCTTCGTTGAATTTAGTCCCCATCTTATTTTTGACACATTCACATCCCATTGCTTCTCATTTTCCGTCAATGAAGCTAGTGCTGACAGAATGGTCCTATTATAACGTTCTACTTGTCCGTTCGCCCTTGGGGTTGCGGTAGCATTCAAGACATGTTTGATGTTCAATTCCTTGCAATATTTTTCAAACTCCTTGGATGTATAGCAACTTCCACGATCCGTAATTATTCGCCGAGGAACGCCAAAGTTATCAACCACGCTGTCGAGAAACGTAATCAATGGTCCACTTTTTGTTGTTTTTACGGCCTTCATGAATACAAATTTTGTGAATGAGTCAACAATAACAATTAAATACTGATTCTTCTGCCGTGAAGCTACAAATGGACCCAAATGGTCAATATGTAGTGTATCAAATGGACAAGCCACCTTCTCAATAGGATGTAAATAGCCAGAGCGTTTGCCTCCAGGTTCCTTATTGTACAAACAAGGAAGACAAGCCGCTATAAACTTCTTGGTATACTTTCTTTGGCCTGCAAACCAATAAATCTTACTTATTGCCGATAACGTCTTCTTAACCGACAAATGTCCATTACCATCGTGGTAATGCAATATTACCTGTCGCCTTGCAGACTTTGGAACTACCCACCTTTTACCTTCCGAAGTAATTTTATATAATCGTTCGTTTTCCAGACAATATTCCTTGTGAATTTGCTTCTCTTCTTTGTCGGACGGATTCTTTTTGAGGACTTCTATTAGATATTTACATCTGGTATCCATCAGCTGGGCATGAAGGACCCAATCGTCGCTCGAAATATTTACTTGTAACACTTCGACATTTGAATCTGCTGACTCTATTACTGGATTCCGGCTCAGAGCATCAGCATGTGCCATTTTTAAACCAGGGCGATATTCAACCTCAAACGTAAACTCTTGAATGGATAACCACCACCGCCCTATTCGTGGCACTAAATCTCGTTTACTGAGAGTACTTCTAACCGCACTGCAATCAGTAATGACCTTAAAGTGAATGCCTACCAAATATACCCTAAAATGTTTTATGGTATCGACCACAGCTATAGTCTCGAGCTCAAATGAGTGGTATCTTTGTTCTTCCTTACTGGTCTGCCTTGAATAATACATTACAGGTTTAAGTTTACCTTCATGTTCCTGTAATAGAATGCCACCAATTCCCCATTTTGATGCATCAGTATGAACTTCGGTCCGTAATTTTGGATCATAAATTGCCAAAAGAGGACGTGTAATCAACCTTTCCTTCAGAGTCTCGAATGCTGTACGTTGTTCGTTTTCCCACGTGAAGGCTACATCCTTCTTAGTTAGCATAGTTAAAGGACGCGCTATCGTAGCGAAATCCTTTACATATCTGCGGAAATAGCCTGCCAGTCCCAAAATTGGCGTATTTTGTGCACATCAGTTGGCACAGGGTAGTTTCGAACAGCTTCTATTTTCCGGGATCCTGGCTGAACTCCTTGTCGAGAAATTTCGTGTCCAAGATATTCAATTTTTCTCAGGAAAAATTGGCATTTAGAGAGACGTAACGTTAGCCCAGCTGTTTTAATCGACTTTAATACTTCCTCAAGTAGTGGTAAGCCACTATCAAAATCCTTTGATGGTATTAATATATCATCCATGTAGGCTGTAACATTTCCATATCGTAAATTGCCCAATATTTTATTTACTGTTCTTTGAAATATTGCCGGGGCATTACAAAGTCCAAAGGGCACCCGTAAGTATTCGTAATGTCCATCGGGCGTTATAAAAGCTGTTTTGGATATGGATGATTCTTCTATTGGTATTTGATGATATCCGCTTGCGAGGTCTAAACTTGTGAAAAACTGACAACCCTTAAGTTTTTCCAAAAAATCGTCTGCGTGTGGCAGTGGAAATCTGTCCTTAATAGTCTTAGAGTTTAAAGATCGATAATCAACACACATACGCATCGTACCATTCTTTTTTTTTAACTAACAAAATTGGACTTGAGTATGGTGATTCCGATTCTCTGATTATTTCGTTTTGTAATAAATCGTCTACCATATTTCTGACTTCTTCACGTTCTTTATGAGAAAGTCTATATGGCCTGTAAACTACCGGTCTATCATCAGTGAGATGAATAGACATCTTTAGAACATCTGTTTTACCTAATTCGGATGTATTTTGAGCAAAGCAACATCTAAAGGAATTAATCAAGTCAAGCAAACGATTAGCTTGATCATTCGTAAGATTTGTGTTATACGATAAGTCAGACAAATTGAACAAGCTCTTTTCGTTGGTTTGAACAATTAAATTAGAAATATTTGGACAATTCGTTTTGTCTTCAAAACATTGCACAGATCTTACTAATATTTGTTTTGTACTCACCTCGAATTCATGCTGCGAAACGTTGGTAATAGTGACGTAACCGCCTTCACTCTGGGTTATACATTCTCCGACGTAGTGCTCCCTGCCAGGTACTGCTCGTAGACTACCAGGAACGTACACTTCGCCAGTAAAACCATTGCGGGAGGTAAGGGTGACCATGACAGTAGTTTGAGGTGGTACAATGACGTTTTCTCTAGCCCACAAAGGTATTTTTCTTGGTTCCTGATGTAACACTTCGTTGAGGTCGTCATCGGGTGTTAAAATTCTTACATTATCGTTGGCAACAATCATAATAACATTTGGCAAATTTAAGAAGGGTTGACCTATCATAATTGGTATTGTTTGTACCTTATCGGGTACCACCAAAGCCCGTACAGTCGCCTTTGCCCTGTCAACACAAATATTAACCTCAACTTCGCCTAGAACATCTATGACTGAAGCACCATAGCCGGTTATCGTTACCTTGCTAGGGTACAGCGTAAGAGCGAGTTCTTTTGAAAAACATTCTCTGATTAATACAGCACCGCAACCAGTATCGACGTAAGCTTGGGTTGGCTTTTCGTTCACCAAACAATTAAAAAAATACGTCCCATTCTGGTCGGGGTTCTTGGATGTAATAAAATTGGCTTGCCTTCGTTGGCAATCCTTCTCCAAATGACCCAACCTGTTGCATTTTGTACATACTAGTTTAGGCTTCGGGCATTTATTGGCGAAATGTCCTCTTTGTTTACAGTTGTAGCATTTTTGTTCTCCATTTATGTTAAACTTCATTTTTTTGTTAGGAATTTCTGATCCCCTTTTATTTTCAGGGTGAAAACGTTTTCGAAAATGTTTTGGAGCTTCAAAATGGTGATATGTATTTTCAGGTCTTAGTGACGACAAGTATTCGGCGTACAAAGCATCTGGTGAGTCATATCTTCCAGCACGGGCTCCCACTTGAATTGTAGCATCGCCTATGCCATCAATAATTAGTGAAACAGCATTCTTGTTACTTATCTCGCATGCGTTTATAAGGTCCATCTTCTGGAAATAGTACTCCTCCCAGCTTTCGTTAGTCATTTTGCGCCTATTTAACAATTTTCGTAAAGCATTTGCATAATCTTGATGCTCGGGAAAAGTTTTAAGCAACAAAACCTTCCATTCCTTCCATAACATGTCATAACTCGTTAAGTTGTCATACCAATTTCGAGCCAATCCACTCAGGCGACCTTGCATATGAAATGCCATGGTGAAGTCATCCCAGTTATTTATCTTGCCAAGTTGTTCTATTTTCTCTATCCATTTTGCGCAGCTGAGATTTGGATTGCCAGGTGTAAAATGTGGAATGCAATCAGGTTTTATTGACATCTTGCTCGGACCAGGATTTTGCGTCGAACTGTGCTCTATTAGTTTTTCTACCAATTTTTCTAGCCGTTTTATCGTATCTTGTGATGAGGTTGGTGGTGTTAAGCTTCGCTCTGATGTAGGTTGATTGGAAGAAACTACTTCAACTCTAGAACTAACTTGTGAATTATAACCTGGACGTGAACTGCGTTTTCCCTTGCGTTTATAATCGTAGTGCTCATCGGAGATCGAACTTGAACTCGTTGAACTCGAGCGTGATCGCCCCATGGTCAAAACTAACTTTAAATTAATATAGTCTAACCACTTCCAAATATTTTACAAAATAACAACAAAATAATTAACTAATAATGTCTTAAAATAATACTAATAATAATAATTATAACAATTACCCCTTTTGATACTTTTAAAGGGTGCTTATCATAGAAAAATAGATGTGATTAATATGCTTAGTTTATACGTTAACTAAACAAATCCTTTGATTTTTATTATTATAAAGATTACAAACTTTGTTCATATTAAAACAAAGCCGACATGCGAAAAAAAAGTCAATTATATTGCATAGCATTGCAGTACTTACAATAATAATGTAATAATTCCAAAATTTTGAGACACTTTATCACTATCACTACTAGATCTAGGTTTTAAAAATAACCTAACGGTCTGGGAAACCTAATTTGTACGTTAATTAAGCACCAAACCTAATAATAACTTAGCACTTTAACTATTATAACGGCACAACCTTAATTTTTACGTTAATTAAGAATAAACACAACAACTTAGTACTTAATTAAAGCACGCATAGTTTTTTTTTTAAACACAACATCCAAAAATACAAGAAAAAAACAAACAAACTTGAAGTCTATTGTTCAACGAGAGGCGAGAATTATCCCGCCGCTGCACTATAAAACAATCACCCGAAAAAAACAAGTCGATAGTAAACCAACGAACGTATATTTCCAACTAACTATTTTATTTTACATCCTGCACGTATCTCCATACCTCATCGTGTTTTTTTTTGCTTACTCATATAATATCGGCCGTAGCCAAAACATATTTGCAACCTTCCGGATGATTCAGACCTGTGGGGAGTTTGTTTTTGCATTGCTTCGTTCCATGACTTTACATATGGTTTTGAATTATTTTTCATAGTATTAGACGAGAGCACCGATTTTTCGGACACAGCTTAACTGGCTAAGTATATTTATTCGAGGTGTTAATAAAGAGTTCACTGTTACTGAGGAATTGCTTGCTTTACAGCCGCTAGAGGAACCACTACAGGAGAGGACATTTTGAATGAAGTTCAAAAGGTATTTACAAGTTTTGGCTTGCCATGGTCAAAATTAGTTGGAGTACGCACAGATGGTGCACCTTCTATAGTCGGCTTAGGTAAAGGTTTCATCAGGTTTCAGACTTTGGGCTAAGAAAAAATGAGTCACTATCTGAATTGAGTGATCCAAAATGGATATGTGACTTAGCATTTCCGGTCGACCTTACTGGCCATTTGAACAGTGGCGCAACTAGCTTACTGATTGTGGGGGGGCTTGAGCCTCGGGTCTCTCTGGCCATATCGATTTGGTGACACTATATGATGTTTTTTAAAATTTACTACAGTACGTATTCCACAAACTCCTGAATTTGACGAATCCTCTGCTATAAACTTTATTCTTCGATATAATGTACGTTCTTAGTTAAAAAGAATAAAGATATAAAAGACATTTTTATACATACATAATATGTAAGTAAAAAATATATTTAGTTTAAAACTTAACACTTTTTACTAAGAACAACTTAAAAACTAAAACAAGTTTTTTTGAATTGAATTCTGTTAAATTATAAATTCCTCCTGAGTGAATGAAGGTAACAAAGTTATAAAAGGCATTTTTATATACATACATATATGTAATTAAAGAATATATCGAGTTAAAAACTTAAACAACTTAAACCGTTACTAAAAACAACTTAAAAATTGAAACAAGTTCTGTTAAATTACATTCCTCCTAAGTGCACAGACAGACAGATGGACCAGCAGACAAAAGCGTTAAAAACTTAAAATTTAATACACTAAATTTATTTTTCTGTTTTTAGATGCATATTTATCAATCGCGTCTTCAAAATTTATTTTTATATCCTTTTCGATAAATAACAATTCAAGTGCAGAAAATCTTTCTTGGTCCATCGAAAATCGTAGCCAATTCAAAATAATTAATTAATATTAATAATAATATCATAATAGAGAAGGACCTCTCGCACATGGCAGACGTTACTGTTAACGTTATTGCCACTTGAAACAGAGTATATACTGATGGAAAGATTTCTGGTTTAAGTTCATTTTGAAGAGTTTCATCCATTCTTCCATTAATTAAGCTGTTTCTTAAAATTGTCATTTCCGCCTTTATGATATTTTTCTCCAACCTAAAATACTCGCGTAGTATTCAATAAAAGGCATGGATCCCTCGTAATCTAGTGTAAGTCTATGGCTGCCGCAATGCAAAGGCTTTCCTCGGAGAATCTTGATTTTAAAAAACCTACCAGAGAATCTAAGATTCTATAGAAGATGGCTCTCCAATAATCTACATTTGGAGTGTTTATGCCTTCATTGGGTCCCACTGTTGAGTCCGCCATCTAATCTTTCAGTTTCGATAGTAAATTTTTCTTTCTTTTTGAGGATGAAGGATCCAAACTCACATCTACCTGGTTCGCAAACTCTTCGCAAAACTGATTTTCTCATTAATTTTCTCATTTTTCTTGAAGACGTTATCAAGCGCAAAGAAGTCTTTGTAGTAGAAATGAGAATAAGGTAATGGCATGGCACTAATAGCAGTTAGGTACTTATTATACTATTTTGTGACTATCGGGTTTGGGGGGGCTAATCTTGAGCTTGGGGAGGCTAAGCTTCCCCCAGCCCTCTCTAATTGCGCCACTGCATTGAAATGATTTAAAATTGAAACTTTAAAAAAAGAGGACACTTAGTTAATAACTTGTACAGCCATTTGAAAGCGTTTCAGAATAAAATCCGCTTATGGGAGGCACAGATGCTGTCTGGTAACTGTTACCATTTGACCACGCTCTTTGCGTATGAAAATAATTGCTTATGCTCAATATGCCAAAGAACTCAAGGTAATGTCAGAGCAATTTTCAAAGAGATCTAGCAATTTCAAAAACATGGAAGACTGTTTCAATTTATTTGCTCCTCCAAAAAAAAGTAATTTATAAAATGCTCCAATACACTTGCAAGTAAAGTTGATCGAGATTCAAGAAAACTCACTCCCAAAATCTAAATTTGAAGACGTGTGCGATTTCTACAAAAAATACACCATTTTCTCCAGATTAGAAAATTCGCAAGAAGATTGATTTGTGTATTTGGCAGTACTTTTAAAAGCGAACAGTTCTTTTCAATGATGAAAGTTAATAAATCAAAACATCGTACAAGGCGGTGACGATAATTTGAAAAATTCTTTACGTCTTTGTATCAGTGGAATTAATCCAAACCAAAGAGTAATAATTGTTTTTAACAAGAGGAGACAGTAAGACAAAGCAAATAAAATCCAAGAGAGATAGAATTCGGGACCAATTTAAAGGGATAAACACGTGATTGTGATCGCGTCCGGTATTGGCCATTAGGCTGGTAAGTGCTCATTTTATACGTGCGAGTCTTCGACGGTCGTAATCATTGCCTATCCCTGTTTACAGTAATAGCAATGACAAAGAGCGCATGTCACCTGGTTTGCACAATCTTTGCATCGGTTCAAATGGTGAAATTGCAAATGGCCATATCGAACATGTGACATACATTTCATTTATTGCAATATGGTTCACAGTCCCTACCGAATATTAAAAAAGAAAAAAATCTATTCATAATTAGAGCTTTAAAGCAAAGGGAATGAGATTGTATGATTTTCTGGATCTTTTTGAAGAATACCAAATTTAACTTATATAATAATAGCCCAGTCTGTAGGTAAAAATAAGGGCTATTTATGACGTTAATTTTTAACAGATTGAAATGTGTTAGAAGTTGTAGAGGGTGAGTATCTGAATATGATTATATAGTTTTAGACTTGAAAAAATTGTGCAGGGGTGGGGAAATATTTTTAGGTATTAAAAAAACCTATAATTTGAGCCCGGCTAAAATTAATTTGGTTCATTTATTTATCAAAAAATGCAAAAAAACCGTTAAAAATAGCCACTTTTTGAAATGTTGATAATTATTGCAAAAATATTTTTGATCCACTTTTGTCATTGCAAAACATCGTTTTTTTAACTCTTAATTAAATGAGAGGTTCTAAAGCATGATCGGATAATTTGTTGCTAAGATAATAGAGTTTTACTGATTTTAGGGCCCTAATCTAGTAGGCTATATCTTTTTTGTTTATAGGTATTTTAGTTATTACAAACTGTCTTTTGCTTTTTTAAGACTTTTACCAATTTAGATCAACGAAATAAAAAAATTAATACTTTGTTTTGAGCCTTGAAAACAAGGTACTTTTTTGTTAATAAACAATTGGAGCCGGAGCGCCCCCTGCATAAGTTAAGAATTTTAAACCAAGAAATATGGAAAGCTGGCTTCAAAACAAATACTTAAAAAAAGAAGTTATTTTATTTATTTAAATTTCAAATTACTTAAAATTTGCCATAAACATTCAAAAATAAAACATAATAATTTTCAATTTTTGCAAATCTTAAAAAAATTCCAAAAATGTCGTATTTGATTATAACTCAAAAAATATGGCATTTACAATTAGACGAAAAAATTTTATTACTTAAATTAAAGGTCTTGTAAAAATACATAGTTTATGTGCTATAAAGTTTTGTGTATCGTTAATAATTTTTGAGATATTAACGCTTTACATTAAAAAAAAACGTTAACTGTTTGACCCCCAATTTTTACTTCAGGTTTGTGTTCAGCGAAAAAAAAATACTTCAGAAAATCCTATACCCACACCCAGCACACACCACTTTTGGTTGTGGGCCTGTGTAATTAATTAAACTTAATTTTATTTATATTTAATTTTTTTATCTGAAACCCCATTAGACGATATATCAATTAATAAATCTGAAGCTAAAATTTCTGTTTTAGTTTAAGATATATTAATTGATGTCTCGCCAATACCATTTTAATTGGAGGATTCATAAACACCAATCTGGCTTTTCGATTTCTAAAGTGCCTTCAATATTACCATTAAAAAGGAGCTGAGATGCATGGATTTAAATTTTTTAAAAATATTGATAATTTTTAAAAACTCAATGCACCATTATTTATAACTTTTTGTGCTACCCTAGATTAAAAAAAAGAGCTTGCTCCGATAAAAATTCGCAAAGATAACGCTATTTTGTTCACGCTCCGCCGATTTAAACTCTCGATTTCAGTTCTTGACTCGGCATGTCAGTCCGAGAGCTTCTATCCCCACCACTACCTCCCTGGCTACCCGACGAAAGTATCAGTCACTTTAAACTCATCTTTTAGCAATAAAAAACAAATCTAACAACTTTTTATTGTGCGGTATATTAAATTTAAGTATTATACTATAAAATGACGTCAACATTAATAATTCTTAATTATTATTAACAATTTAAATATTACTTAAAAAAAATTGGTAACTCGATTCCTACTGGTCATAGAGAATTTTTTTTCAAAAATATTTGTTTTGAAGCCAGCTTTCCATATTTTCTGGTTTAAAATTCTTAACTTATGCAGGAGGCGCTCCGGCTCCAATTGTTTATTAACAAAAAAATACCTTTATTCAAGGCTCAAAACGAAGGACTTAATATTATTTTTTTTATTTCGTTGATCTAAATTAGTCTTGAAAAAGCAAAAGACAGTTTGTAATACCTAAATTATTTATAAACAAAAAAGATATAGCCTACTAGATTAGGGCTCTAAAATCAGTAAAACTCAATTATCTTAGCAACAAATTATCCGATCATGCTTTAGAACCTCTCATTTAATTAAGAATTAAAAAACCGATGTCTTGCATAGACAAAAATGGATTAAAAATTTTTTTTGCAATAATTATCCACATATCAAAAAATGGCTATTTTTAACGGTTTTTTTGCATTTTTTTATAAACAAATGGACCAAATCAATTTTTGCCAAGCTCAAATTATCGGTTTTTTTAATACTTAAAAAACATTTTGGACGTATTCCTCTATAATTAACAATGGCGCTTGCAAAAGCGAAAAACACGTTTTTAGCACTTTTAACCCTCCACCCCCCCTAAAACTATATAGTCATATTCAGGTAATCACCCTCTACAACTTCTAACACCTTTCAACCTGTTACAAATTAAAGTCATGAAAATTACAGACTGGGCTATAATGTCTAATAGACTTGAATAGGGATGGTGAGATAAAATTGTTATTGCTCCAAAGGAAAAAATCTTGATAAAGGGGGCATCAAAAAATATTTTTATATTTAATTTGAATAATACATATCGAGCATAATGTATATATCCTTAATATTTTATTTTAAAATACACCTTAAGTTAATCATATATCAATATTTTTAATAATCAAATGTATAACCAAATTAAAACTTATATTCTAACTTACTCAACAATATTAAAATGAATTAAGAAAATTGCAACATTGCAAAATGTTGCAATTTTCGATTAATAAAAGTCAGTGGTACCGGCAATAATGTTGCGACCAAAAAGATGGCGCAAGGTCAATGGGAGATGTCGGCGTATTCTTTGATGTTTTGCCCAGTGTCCTCTCTGGTTTAGAACAATTATTACTTTTTGTCCAAAAATATGAATTATACCTAAAGTCCAAAATTTCTGTCAGTAACTCATTTAATACCAGCCACCCAACCGACGAAGCGGCTGAATAAAAATCTAACACTAGTAACTGATTTTTAAGCCTATGATATACGTTTCCGCCCAAATAACAGTGAACCGGCCAAAAGTTTCATCGCTGCGTTGTCATAATTCGCGAGAATAAGTTACCAGCCAGCGATCGCATTTTAAATAGCACGCCAATATGTATTGAAATCATTGTTATCGAGAAGACACATCCCTTAGTTTACAACTTGAACAGACTCGAAAATAAGCGTATCGACAGGGTTCTCGTGCTATTCGATCATTTTATTTAGTTATTATTGATTATGGACAGATTTTGTAAGTTTAAATTTTAATTGCTATACATTGTATTTTCTAAATATTGTAAATTTCTAGTTTTCATAGTATATAGATATTGTTTTGTGCCAATTTTATTATAGTTTATCTTATTTAATGTATACAATTGTATATAAAGATTTAGTGTTGTTAAGTGCTTTTAATTCAGTAAACTATAAATATTAACCAACCTTCAACTAGTAATCTGCCTACAAAGAAAAACTTTGTTAACGTGAAAAGAACGAATAATGGTTAAAAATGTTTACCATGGGATTCGGAAACGAAATCCTGAAATAACTACTTTGGATACTGCAGAGATATGTGCAACTTTAACAAAAGTTTTTCGCGTATTGTATTTAGAGTTTTAAAAGGCTAATAAACAATATTAGTAATTATTCGGATAACTGGAAAAAGCGATTTTTTTGCTATTTTTTGTACACTCCCTACTTTCCGATTGTTAAACATGAATCAAAAGTTGTTTTTTTGGCCGCCTCTCATAGTTTTTCAAAAGAATAATAATTTAATTTTCTAATTACATTTACGACATATTCCTTTAAGTTCTGTCATTCGCACGAAAACTAATACTATTTTAATATTAAAAAAATCACTCAAAGAGCACGGAAAAAACCTTAATTTTTAATTAAAATTAGGTAAAACGTTTAAGTCCGAATTCTACTCGAAATTCTAAAAATGTTGACATGTTGCCAAGTTGTAATATGTTATAAGGTATGCGGACCTTGCTTCGCTCGGCCCGCAATGTTTGATCAAAAATATCCACTAAATATGGAACTCGAAAGACCCGAAATAGGTATTGGATTCTACAAGCTGATAATTTCAGGGCTTTCGTGTTCCTAATATAGTGGATATTTTTAATTAAGCAATGCGTGCAAATATCGTAGGTAATATTGAATATGCAATATCGGTGGTGAATTGGCAAGTCGGTGTAACTTGGATTGTCTATAGTTCTGTTTTGACGTCTTTTTTTAATTTATGATAAGACTGAAATTTTATTTTTTTTTTCATGTAGCAAAATAAAATCGGAGAAGGTAAAATGAAAGTAAAAAGTGCTTTTTTTAAAAAAACTATGAGAAATTGCCAAAAAAAGTTCAAATTTGTGTTCTATAACCTCAAAATAAGAGGTGTGCAAAATTTAGCAAAAAATTTACATTTTTCATTAATCCGAAAAATTACCAAAATAATATAGGCTTGTTACTAATTTAAAGGGTTGATGAAAATGTGAGAAAATAACTTTTGCTTGTAAAAAATATTTTCATGTTTTGACGAAATTTGATCATTTATTTTCTGAAATGCACACGCCACTGGAATTGATTCCCCTGACGTCGCACAACCCGGGGCACTCTAAAGGCGAGCGATGCGTCATTGACAGAAATTTTGGACTTGAAGTATAGTTTCTCAAACTCAAGCTCAAGCGTCTCATTGATTTCGGTGTCGCTATTTAATTTTAATTGTTTGTTACAATTTCAAATTTAACGAGTTAATAACAATGTTGTACTTTTTTTTCATTTAATTCTGTGATCTTAATACATTGATATTATAATAACATTGTCGTATTATTTCATGTCTGACATCTATCGCAAAAAAATTATGAACATTACTATATAACACTACTTTTAAACGCGGCCAGCGAACGTATTTGCACACTGAAGTTTGGCTCACAAAATGTCAAAGGTTGCCCATACCTGCTCTACACCATCCCAAAGCACTTGACAGCCCTGTTTAAAAAATATTTTGCCTATCGAGCAGCTTGGAGTTGTAATAACCTTGCCAATGAATTCAAACCTTTAAGCGTAGAATCATTAGAAAGCAGTTTAAAGTGTTTGTTACATGCTTTCCGATAATAATTTATGATTTGATCTGATATGATGCCTGTTGTTAAGCAGAATGAAAGTAAATACAGATTGTTATGTGAATTTTTTTTTGTTTTTTTGGTTTGAAATGTTATTGATCCTATCTGAATTTTATATTTTTATTTACAGAAAGGATAAGTACAAGTTTTATAAATTTATTTTTAACCAACTTTTTTTTTTAATTTGTGAACTTATTAGCAAAAGTGTAAAAATCCTAATGTTGTGCTAAACGTTGGACTAAATTAAAAACATCTAATAACAAGCTTATCTTTTTAGACAATAAAACCAGAATTTGTCATAAAATTGCGTATAGTCTGGACAATCTAAAGTTTTAGTTATGGCCGACAAGACATGTCATTTTCTAGTTACTTTTATTATAGCCAACTCAAGATTGGGCCAGGGACGTACTTTGGTGAATATTTTTTTCATAAAATGATTTTAAAAATTTAAGAACAAAATTGCTAAAACATATTTACTGTTAGCATTATAAATACAAAAAAAAAACGGGTTTTTGATTTTATTAAAATTTTAAAACTAAAAGAGTTTTAAACTCACGAGACGATACTCAACACATGATAACGTGACAACATATTATTGGTATTGTATTTAGTAAAAAAATACAATATACCTAAACGTGTTGAAAAAGGATATATAAAAACATTTTTTATTTATGATTCAACTATTTATTATGAAGCGCTATAAACTATATAAATATATAAGCAGGTAAATACATACCTAGCCTTTAGATCCTAGCATGTTCTTGTAAAAATGTTTAATTAATTAAGATTTGTTTAATTTTTAGGCGTTATTATATTTTACAAGTTACCAGTACTCATTATTAATTTACTTAAGATAGCACAACCTTGGTTTTAGCTTTTATTTGGATGCGAAATCCTTTTAAGCATATAAACTTTTAAGAAGTTACCTAATGTAAAATTTATATATTTCTAGAAACTAAAGGTTATCTTTTAGTACTTTTTGCGTTCTATAATTAAACATAAATAAGAAGAAATTAGTAGTTATTTTTTATTAATAAAATATATTGTTACTGTTTTAAAAAAATACCACTTACAAAATTTTATGATACCTTCACCATATTGGCAGGAATGTCTACTAGTTTAAAAAATATACCCCCCTTTTAAATAATAATTAGTACTTTAAAAAAATTCGGGGTCGTGACAAGATGTAAATACGTTTTTTTTAAAAAAGTAGTGTAGTGAGTGAAATACATATATTTTTGTAGTTACTTTTTTTAAGTTCATGCATTTTTTCTGCAAATGAATAAGTGAATAAACAACTATCGCTGTAGTCACTTTTTTTAGTATGCATTTTCCTGCAAGCGTATGAGTAAAGAACGCTTTATTGCATGGTTAATTTTATAAATTATCTTCGTCAGATGACATGCTGTGATCGCTGTCAGAAACATGAATGATGATGGGTTCTTGAACTGAGATTATATATTTTTCTTTTTCCCACGCCTCTTTTATAATTTTATCTGTATGTCGAACATAGTTGGACCAGTGCTCTGAGGAAACATGTTCCAAAGATATTTTCCAACACTCCAAAACATCTTTGATTTCATTAATAGGAGAATCATAAACGCGTTTAGCCTCGCTCCATACCATTTCAATAGCATTGAACTGACAATGGTATGGAGGTAGACGAATAACTTCATGTCCAGCTTCTCTTATTAAATTATCAACCACATACGATTTACTAGGTTTTGGTATCTGGCTTATTATCTTCCACAGTCTATCCAAAGTATCCAAGGGAGAAAAAGGAATGTTCTTTGCTTCCAGCCAATTCTGAATTTCTCCTTTTCTCCAACTTTTGGTGGGCCATTTCTCACTTTGACAACTATGGTAACTAGCGTTATCAGAGAATAATTGACGGTTCATCCAAGCTGGGAAGAAGAAGTTTTTCACCCATTTTTCAAAGTTTTCCGCATTCATATCTCCATGGTAATCTCCCGTGTTTTGCTTCGATTTGAATACGACGGATGCATTTTCTACAAAACCATTTGCAGTGCCAGCATGTAAAACAATAAACCTGTAAAAAATAATGTTTAGGTATATTTAAGGTAGGTCTCACAAGGATTCTTTCTAAAAGTCACAAGATGTCTAGATAAATTCAAAACCCAGTACAGGACTACATTTTTAAGTTAAAGATGCTGCTTTAGAACAGCAAAAGCAAATTTTGGTTAATTTTGTTTTAATATCAACCAATCAACCAAAAACCTTGGTCGACCTTGGTTTTTAACTCTGCTAAAGTAGTTTGGTTAAATATTTAAAATACATATATAATTTATTTATGTTACCAAATCTCTTTCCCTGCTTCTTTTATATGTACTGGGAATATAGTAATCGTGATCCATAATCATTAATTAATCTAAAAAATTTAAAAATAAAAGCAAATAAAATTATAGTTATTTATACCTACACTATTACTTACTTTTTAATAAATAAACACTTTACAAAACTAGAAAGTCCAAAAATAATATAAAACAAAGTCCAATACACACACTACTTTTACAATACCTCAAAAAACTATCCCTAAAAGCATTAAAAATAATATATTTTAGAATTCAATGTCGACACGTGCGAACGACACGAACACTTAAAAATAATGTATTATAAAAATACGGGCCTGTTTGCCACAACAGCTAAGCTAATCGACGTAACTATTCACCCAGTAAAGGAACGATATATGAAACGGTCAAAGGATTAGAGGAAGATGCGAGTATTTGAGGTTAAATAATGTGAATATCAGATGTGTGCTCGTTTTGTTTTAATTTAGGGGGTTGAGTATTTAGGAGTTGGCTAAATCGGCTTGTCATAAGACACGTCAAAACAACAAAACTTTACAGTGAACCAAGTATATACGACTTTGTTCCTTTTTACCCCCTGCCTTCCCTACAGTCACTAGCCTATTAGAATTGTATAGTCTGTATCAAAGTATATCGTTATGTCTTTTGACGGACCATACCCCAATAAACCTTTAACGATTTTATTACTTATAGTTATTGGGTAAACCCATTTGTTCATAAGGGCAAGGGTGGACCAGGTATTTCTTAAGTATGAACCATAAGGCATATAAATATTTTGGCTAATATTTTAGTTGCAGTGTTGAATAACCGTTTTTACTGTGCGTTTCGAAAAAGTTGTTTTACGAGAATATAACTATGTCGCGTCGAAATCATTTGTCATTAGATGCAAAACAGGTTGTGAAAAATGTGTATGAACCTTTAATCAGTAGAGGTCTAATTAAACACGAAGCTTTAAAAGAAACCTGTCCACTTACAAAACTCCAATATCATCGATAAGGAATATTATTATTAGTAAAGAATTGAACAAAAGAAAAAAACGTAGTGATTTTCAATCTCACCGTATAGACAATAGTGATCAGGACCTAATAAGAAGGAAAATATATTGTCTTTATAAAAGCGGAGTTATTCCTACCTTGGATAAAGTAAAAAAGAAGCTAGACGAAGACGAAACCAATATAAATATTAGCCCTGCCACCCTCTATAGAGTTGTTTGTAAAATGGGATTTAAATACCGCAAAATAGACAAAAGACAAGTAGTAATGGAATCGCACAGATTACGCACTTGGAGATTCAATTACCTTCAAGAAATTAAAAGATATAAGTTAGAAAACAGATCCATAATTTACCTTGATGAAACATGGTTCGATACACACGACACAGTATCCAAAGGATGGGTTGATTCCAGTGAAAACTGTCAGACGAAAGCACCTTCAAATAAAGGAAAGCGCATTACCATAATACACGTTGGTTCAGAAGACGGATTTGTCCCAAACTGCTTGCTGTTGTCTGCAAAGAATATTAAGGATTATAGCTTGGATTATCATGAGGATATAAGTGCAGAACTTTTTGAAAACTGGTTTCAAAATTAACTTTTAAAGAATATTCCAAACAACAGTGTTATTGTCATGGATAACGCAAGCTACCACAGCCGTCTGCTACACAAAGCACCAGCTTCATCAAGTTCAAAAACTGAAATCCAGGAATATTTGTTAGAAAATGATATTTATTTCTATGCAATTAAAAAACAATATGTATGTGATAATTTGGCTGAACAGGCTGGGCATACTGTCTTACGGCTTCTTCCGTATTTTTTTTTTATCTTGGGGCAGTCCACGAAGGCTGATGCCTAAGTACTAACGTACCGTGGGTGTCTTCAGTGTGGTGAGAGGGAGTTTGTTCACTGTATGTTTAACCCCATAGAGCATTTGTGGAATCAAGTAAAATCAAAGATCAGAACAGAAAATGTTACACCTACTTTAAGTCCCAGTGTTAAAAATTTGATAAAAAATATAATTACTAACATACCAGTTGAGAGCTGGAAAAATTCACTACAGCACATTATAAAAATTGAGGACTCTTACATTTCTAACCAAAACAACATAAATCCTACTATAATTAATCTCAATAATGACTTTGATAGTGAAACAGAATTAGATTTAGATATTTGGATTAAAAATGTAATTACGTATAGATAATGCAGTTATTTATTAAAACTTTGCATATATTTAATTTCTTAATTTAATTTTAAGATTATACTTACCTAAATAAACAATAAATTATAAATCTTTATATTATTAAAGTCCGTCCCTAATGTTCTGTCCTTTAATACCTACCGATCCGCAGTTTTATTGCTGTCGGCAGGTATAATCCATAAATGAAGGCAAGAGCTAACACGGTATACTTTGAGACAGACTATACTTAACGCTTCAGAAATCATCAGTCTATTAAAGTTGGTGAGGGGCCCTCTTGGTAAAAAATACCATAAAGATTGTTGATACTGTCAATTTACTGAATTTTAAGGGATATAATTTAATCGTTTTTTTCTTCTTACACATATGGGTCCGTGCGATCATATCTAGGACATCTGGTATACGTATGTAACACAAGTGAAAGAGCGATAGCTTATATTTAAGTGTGTTTTCGAGACGGAAATCCCCGCAGCTATTTAATAATTAGCAGTAATTTTATAAAATTGACTTCAGTTGCTGAATCTGTTTTAAAATTTTAGTTTTTGATGTGTCACGAAAACAGTGACTTGTAAATAATCTAATCTGTTAGCACTTATATTTTTCTATTAGTAAGAAATATTCTCTTATCGTTACAAATTTCTTTATCGAAAAAAATAAAGTTATAAATTCCGTAAATTAGCCTTCTTATTAGTAGATACATAAAAATACTTAACGGGATAATTTTGGATAATGACTGATCCGGTAAACATTCCACATTTGGAACATATTTTGATTCCATTGAAAAATGATGAAAAAATTACAGAAACATGGGTGACTCCGTTGACTGCACCGGGTGAGAATTATGGATCTATCATGCTAAGGTTAGTATTATACCTATATCGTTAAGAGATAATTTTTATTTTTCTATAAAGTCCTTAAAAAACCAAAAGTATCTGTAGTATGAAACTAAGATCTCCTTTTTTGTGGACAATGACTTCGTGTAACTACATATTTTTACCTTGTCTGCCTGTTGAGAATCAGATAAAGCTTGTAGTCCGGTCAAATTGGACCAAAAAATAAGAGTGAAGGTACATAAATTTACATCAAGCTGAAAGAGAGTAAAATTGTTTAAAATTAAAACTAACATTTCAAATTCCTTATCGTTCCTGTACGTGAAAAAAAAATTGACTCGAGGGAAAAGGTAAAAAAAAGGGTTTTCGCGATTTTCGTTAAAACGGTAAGTTTTATCGTAAAATTACCTCGGACAAAAATTGTAGATCTTTTTACAGTTGCAAAAAATTGTGTTTAGCAGTTTTTTCGGCGCAGGTGGGAGTAAAGTCTAAATTGGTTCTAATGTATTATCGACCAACTTCCAACGAAAATCTTTTGGGTCTAGCTGATAACCAAGCCAGACTTAAACTTAGTAATATACCCGAAAAAGATGTTGATGAACAGCACTAGCGACGTACAAAATTGAACAGAGAGACAGATGTTGCCTCAAGGTTACACTAGCGTATACATTACGGGACTGGGTTTCATTTTACCTGATATTCTCATAGTTATACTTATGTATATTTTATATTTTAAATGTAAGTTACAATTACTGATAGAAAAATATTTTTACTTATATTACATGTATATATATATATATATATATATATATATATATATATATATATATATATATATATATATATATATATATATATATATATATATATATATATATATATATATATATATATATATATATATATATATATATATATATATATATATATATATATATATATATATATATATATATATATATATATATATATATATATATATATATATATATATATATGACAGTGTAGATTCTCGGGTAACTCGTGTACTTTGACTATTTGCAGCTTGACTTTCAATGGCCTCTCACCCCATCTTCTTCGGAAGTTTACTTGATGTTGTCTGGTTATCAATGATGATCCAGACACATCAAGCTTCCGAAGAAATGGATGAGCCATCAACTAAACCTCAAAGCAAAAACACAGCCCAATTTCAACATTACACTCGTAAAAACATTCGTCTAAACATATATATATATATATATGTATATATATATATATATTAATAATAAATAAAAATATAAAATAAAAATATATAAAATATTATAAAAATAAAAATAAAAATAAAATAAAAATAAAAATAAAATATAAAAATATTATTTTAAAATATATATATATATATATATATATATTATAAAATAAAAATAAAAATAAAAATAAAATATATATAAAATATATATAAAAATAAAAATATATTATATATATATATATATTATAATAATATATATATATATATATATATATATATATATATATATATATAAGATGTTAAATAGTATGTCATAATTTGAAGGAGATTTGATCGATTTTAAGTCGAAAATTTATAAATGGTAAAATGCTTAGTTTTTAAAGATACAGGGTGTAGTTTTAATTTTCTGTTTTTTTTAAATTTTCTTTAACCAAATGACTGGTACAAAATTTTGGGATCTGGGGGTTTTCTGAGGAAGAAATTTATTGTCCACGCTTTGATTTGCTACAAGAGGGCGCCAGCTACGGCCTTCCTCCACTTGTTTTAATGTCGTAACTTTTTTAAGCTTAGGATATTGACCTGTTTTTAAAAAATAAGTTACTATAAATCCATCTGCATCAAAAATGTATACTTTATTTAAGTGTCTAGGAGTAGCCGTTCTCGAGATAAACACACAAAAGGATCCAATTTTTTGGAAAATGAATTTTGGCCAATTGTTTTCAAACTTTGCATAGTGGTAGTTCTTCACGGTGATCAAAGTCTTTTAGGGCACAAAACCCGAAAACGCCTCCAAACCCCCAAAATCACCCTCAAAAATCACTGGAGGTTGGGGACCTTTGAGGGTGATTTTGGGGTTGGAGGGGGTTTTCTTCCCTGAAAGGCCTTTGATCATCGTGTTAAAATTTTCACTATGCAAAGTTTAAAGAATTGGCCAAATCGTTTCCATAAAAATGTGGGATCCCTTTAAAGTGTGTTTATCTCGAAAACCCTTCTCCTGAGACTTAAATAAATTACTTTTTGATGCAGATGAATTTATAGTAACCCTTTTCAATAAACGGGTCAATATTCTAAGTTTAAAAAATTCGATATCCCAAAAAGTAGAACCAACGCCCTCCCAAAACTCCAAAACGTGGACAATTCGCCTCAAACCCCGAAATTTTGGTAGCTCCCCAGGTCATTTGGTTTAAAATAATTGAAAAAACAAAAAAATTTGGCCCCCTGTTTTCGGGAGGCCACATGACTTTCGACCTCCGATCCTCCTTCAAAAATGACATCCATAAGTAACACCTGTATATATATAAAAAATAATAATATATATATATATATATATATTTTATATATTTTATATATTAATAAATATATTATATTATATTATATATATATATATATATATATATATATATATATATATATATATATATATATATATATATATATATATATATATATATATATATATATATATATATATATATGCTATATGCTTACAAACCTGACAACTTTTTGAATGTTATATCTCAGGAACAGTGACTTTTAGGATTAAAATTATTTATACCTTTTTTATAGATAATTTTATGATCTACAATTTTTGTTTTAGGTAATTTTACGACAAAACTTATCATTTTTAAAAAATGCAAAAAACATTATTTTGCCTCTGACCTCGAGTTTTTTTGCACGAACCAGAACGATGGGGAATTTTTTAAATGTTATTTTTCATTTGTTTTAAACAATTTTAACCACTTTCAAACTTGATGTTAATTTAAGTACCTTTAGATGTCCCGATTGACCCTATTGACGGGTTGGACCCTTTTCCTTTTTAAAATAATAATATATCAGGGCGACTACCAATATAAAATATTTGCGAAAAAGGTTTTTTTCAATTTTAAATCAATAAATCAAAATAAAAGTCATAATAAAGTATTTAGTTAATCAACAATGTTGTCTCTCGTTTGAATTTCGGTTTTATTTGCCACCTTTAAAACAAGCTGTAAAAAAATAAATTAGAATTCTTTTAGCAATAAGCACTTAGTAAATTTTAAAACATAAATGTAAACATACATACTTTTGGTCGTATAATTTTACATAGTCATTGTAATCTTTTATCAAAGTCAGACATTTGCACAAACAAAACACTTACTGACTGAATAGTAATTATAATAATATTATAGTAATTTAAGCTAATTGCTATTAATACGTTTTGGTATATTA
>JAHBCN010008246.1:0-39634 GCA_019359885.1 Listronotus oregonensis
ATTCGGTTAATTTTCTAGGACTTAGAAAAAATTTTGGTAATTTTTTAATTTTTTTGTTTTTCGAAAAAACTTTCTTAATAAAAATTGTTTATTTTACTCTGACCAACATTTTTAGTTATCTTTGTTTATTTCGTAGCTCAACTCCTAAACGAGATTTTTTGTATTTATATAACTTAAGCTACTAATTGTTCCTAAATTTTAAAAGAGTTTATTTATATTTTGTGATTTTAAAAATTCAAAAATGGTCTGAAGCGTATTTTTTGCTTGCTCAATATAATCTTGATATAATATATGTGTTATTAATAATACTATTTTTTAAATAAGGGTGTCAGGAGTGGAAATTAAACACTGTATAGTTTTAATAAATAAATAAATAAATTTATTTAATAAATAAAAAAACATTATTAAATACAAAAACATTATTGCCTAAAAACTACTTAACCTTACTAAACTAAAATTATTTTTTTAGCTGGCCGCAACATTAATGTCTAAATATTACTATAACTAAACTAAACTAAACTAAAATTAAAACTGTTAAACTAATTATGTGTCCAAGCACGGTATACCGAGCTTGTTATAGAAGGACAACTCCTTACGTGTTAGAGCAGCTTCTCTTTTTAATCTGATAAGTCGTTGCTCTTCTTTAGCAAGCTCGGCTTTTAGTTCTTTAAATTTTAACTCACAAGCACTCACTTCGCAATCTTGCTCCTGTTTTAATTGAAGTAATTGGTCCCTATCCTTTATAGCCGCTGCCAAAGTAGCCCGTCTTCTCGGACATTGCACCTGGTTTAACCACTCTGGTTGGTTGAGTGGTTTGATGTCCTCAGCAGCGGCAAGTGGTGCTTGCAGCGATGTTGATGGATTGGTCTTCGGCTCATACATTTTTTTGGTGTATTTTCTTGAACTTGAATCGGTGGTGGTGGCGGCCATTTTTCTTTTTTGCAGCTTTTTCCTGCCAAATTGAAGCACCGGCGATGCTGGTCTGACAAAGTCGCCACCACATGAAGAAGAAGAAGAAGACGAAGAAGCGACACTATTTGTTTTAACCACTTCTTTTTCAGTACCAAGTGGGGCCGTTAATATTTTTCGCAAAATTGTTTTAGCTGGCCGCACAACTACATCGCTTAACACGCGAATATTTTTCTCTTTTTCTTCTTCTTCTTCTTTTTTGTCATTCCCATTCCCATTATTTGTGGGAAATGCACATAATAATTGGTCTATCGCCATTGACACCTCCTGGCTTGCCGTCGGCCCATTAACAACTTCCGACATCGGAAGATTCATTTCTAACATCTCCTCCTCTAAGTGTTCTTGGGTAGAATCCCCAAGTCCCAATAAAGATAAAATGTCTTCTTGACTCATCGTAAAATTAAAAACTTTTTTTAAAATTAACACACACAAACTGACTTCAATAATGTACCGCGAATAAGGTTTGGGTTAAACTGATTTCTGTTTCGTAACCAACCCATCTTTGTACTAAAACTCGAGGCCACACCTCATTGTTCGAGTGGTGGTGGTAATGACTTTCAATGCCCTTGACTCGAGGCCACACCTCATTGTTCGAGTGGTGGTGGCAATGACTTTCGATGCACCTGCCAAGGATAAATTCCTTTCTAACTTCGAGAATGTCGATGTATTGATTGTGGGTGGTATGCCCTTTCCTTTATTAGAGGGTTGTGACTTTTGATACACCTGCCTAGGTTAAGTTCCTTTTAGCTTCGAGAATGTCGGATCCTTTTCTATCTGACTTCGGTTTATGATTAGGGTAATAAAACCCTCTTTTATTTACGTGCTCACAAACACTTAAACAATGACAAAAATATTTGAAAAACAGTTAGTGTAAACTTAGAGCCTTACAAATATAATAAAAAAATTAAATATTGCAGTAAATAAATAAATAAATAAATAAATAAATAAATAAATACATAAATAAATACAACTAAATAAAGGTGTGGATTTTCCAGTGTAAGTTTATTGTTCTTATTACTGCTGTTGTGTTAAAAACGTTTCAAACACCCCCAATAAAGCTTGTAAATTTTGCTCGTTCGTAAGAAACGATTCTAGCACAACTTCTAGATTGTTGATATTTTCGTTGGGATCAGTTTGGTAAAATTGTACGTCTGTATGACCCCATGGTAGAGTTTTTGTAGATGTTGGAATTACATAACGCTTATCATCTTTATCGCTTAAAGCTACCTTATTTATCAGTTTTGTATAAACATCATGTAATTCACTGCGAAAAGTTTTCATCTTTCGAAAAATTAAACCACCGTGTTCAACGATGTTTTTGTAATCTTCCATGTGAAGTTCCTTTTCAATTACTGACTTTTTAATACCTTTAGCTTTTTTAGCTCATTATTTAAAGACTTAACGTAATAAGCCTTGGCCCCGGTGCCATAAAAACCAATAATCGGATCCCCGGAAATTCGTCTTTCATCTTACCAGGCACAGATACACTTTTAATTATATTAAATGGATTTTGTTCTTGGTAATTTGAAGTGTCAAATTTATTAGGGTTTTCTGAAATTACGCGATAAAAATCATCGGTGAACACTTTTAAAATAAGTGAATCCGTGTCAGTGTACAGCAAAGATGCATTATCACCAAATTTTTGCTTTATAAAATTATAAAAAAGTCATACATAACTGTTTTCGAAATGTCAAGTATGGAAAACCCAATGTATATTGGTTTATTATATAAAATTTTAACTTTGGACATATGTATGGCGACAAAGTCTTCGGTAAAAATGGAACAAGTATTAAAGTTGGGTCGAGCAATTAACGCTCTTGCTCCAGGTTTACCGACGGAATTGTCCCAGTTCGTAATTAATCGGATATCTTTGCGATTTTCCACATTTTCCATTGTTTTACCGAAAACAGCATTTATGAACAATTTAAATAAATCCCTACCAAACTTTGTCGTTGCCGAATTTCGTAAAACTGTATTAAAGTCGACGTATGTCTTTAACCATTTTGATTGTTGAAAAGTTAATATTCTATGTGTCCTCATTACCATTAGCCCATTGTTGATGGCTTGCTTTAAAGTTCTATAGTGGACAATATACCGTTTTTTATCATTTAAGTTAGGAATTAATTTTTTGCATTTGCTGTTTTCTATTGGTGGGATGATGTTTTCCACTAAAAATGGTAGATCTGAATGTGTATCATGCAGTTCTTCTGGATAATGCACATCCACTTCTAAAACATACCCCTGTGGACTATCATCGTCAATGGCCATAATATTTAAATTTAAAATTTCATAATCGGATAGCCATCTAAAACCAGCAAATGGTAATGATTGGGACATACTATGACCATAAAGATTGGTTGCATCTAAATACATAATAAATGATTCTGGTTCCGCGGGATTGTAGTTTGGTAAATATTTATTATTAGCAATATGCTTCCTTTCCGTACACTGACTTATACCTCCGCGAATACCTTTTTGAAAAAAATGAAGCATGTCAATATCTGTTAAAAGTTCTAACTCTACCTGGGTCATACGAAGCATGCAATCGAATGATAAACTTGGAAGGCTAAAATATTGTGCGACATCTAGTTTATACACCTTTAAACATGTATCGCGAAATTGCTCGAAAATATCACATAACAACAAAACATCCGATTTTAAGTACAAATCCGAGTAATCCCCCAAATTTTTACACTGAAACAATTGCCATACTCTTTTCGCTCGTTCATAGCATTCATCACTTATGTGTTCTCGGTTTAAATTGTCAAAAAACTGATCTTTCGTTGGAAGATTTGGGTAATTCATTTTTTCCATGGAGTCAATGAAACTATAGGGGAAAACACCTTTTTGACGCATTAGTTCAAACTGTTCATCATTTGTGAAAAAATTGTGTGTTTCCCTAAACTCATGATTGTTTAAACCTTTACCCAAATTTTCCAACGATGACGACAAGAATTTAAAACTGTCCAGGAACCTAAGTTTTAAATATTTCTTTTTTATTGAGCCCGTTTTACTTTCTACATAATCATGCATATAAATACTTTTCGTAAATGACACATACTTTTCCTTACTTTGAGCTATAACTTCAATTTTATCCCCATGATTACATAATTCTTTAATAAACATATGGCAATCGTAGCCGCTTAAATTATGGAATATAATGGGAACAAAACTGGGTAATTTATAATTTAAATTACAAATGGAGTGTGCGGCCCCAGGTCGTTTTTTACCAGTTATATGACAATGATCTTTCACTTTTACATCCGAAGCCAAAAATGGTTTTTCACAAATGCTACATACTGTTGCATTTTTAAAATCATTTTTTTCCTCATCTGTTAAAGGAATCATTGGCACAATGTCTCTTAAATGAGTGTTATACAAATGCCTCAGATCTATTTCGAGGCGATCAACAAACACTTTAGCCGCATCATTACCCCGATATAGCTCAAACTTTGAAAGAGAATCGTCAAAAGAACATTTTATAAAATAGGCAAAAGAATATGGCTCATGTTTACAACTATTAATAGTGAAAGAATTTTGGGGTTTGGTTGTGGTTGTGCTATGGGTTTTAAAATCGATTCAAAATCGGCATAAACCACAAACGGAACTCGCATTTGTTTTTCAATATTTTCAAATTTTAAAACATTTTCCGGTACGCCCTTTCCAAATTTATCAATTTTTGTTTCGTTTGATGGAGTCATAGTAAAAACATGATTGCAATCGTTCCGTTGGTGAAATTGTAAATCGGAACTTGTAAAAAAATAAATCAAACAACCGTCACAAAAATATTTTTTTTTTAAACAGTTGGATATTTGTGATGAGACCAAACGAGACAAATCTTTTATCCAACAATAATGATTTGTTGAACAGATTCTGTTACAGATGTGGTCACGGTCGCCCTTAACATCACAATCCCTTGAAATTAACAGTAAATTTACATGCTTTTGAAGTTTTGTTTTAGCATACCTTAATGGACCAACAACCTCATACGTTAAGGTATTGTTTTCAAACTTTGACTCCAAACCATATACATTTACTGAAATATTATTTAACTCCTCAAACTTTGTTATATCCCGTAATTTTACTGGAAAATCCATACCTGTTAAATTTAGCACAGTTGAGTAATGCGGGTATGAAGTAATTTCTGAGGCTGCAATCTCAACAGGGTGTAAAGCTGATGTTATCGCCCAAGCGAAGCAACACTCGTCCCGATTGTAGACATTGATTACAGCCCGTTTAGATTCTATAAATTTGGGCAGCTTAATGTAGGATGATGCGGACATTGGCGAAAACTTATTGATGTTAACTTCCAGGTAGAGAATCTTATCCAGAGCCCATCCTGCAATGAAAAAATATAATTAATATATATTTAATTTTTTTCAAAAATAATCAAAATAAATAAATTAAAAAAAATAAATAAATTTGTTTTGTTACATACCTGAATCTCTTTCCTGAAATTCTGTCGATTGAGTTTTCATGGCCTCGACAAAAGAGCGGTAGACTTCATCAAGGTCACTTGCCACTGTCACCACCTCGTTACGCGTATTAAATGATTTATCATCATATACATCCTGTGTTGCTAGATAGTAACGTGCCACAACAACCATATTTATTTTAACTGAATGATGCATATGTAATGCATCATTAATGACAGCCAATGCCCGCTCCTGTATTGAGTTAAAAAATGATGCGTAGTCGAGATGTTCACCATCGCTACATATATGGTAGGTTGCAATACGATTTTTAAATGCACATTGTACCAGTTGCACACCCTGGGATACGGGTAAACGAGATCGACTACGATGTTCTAGAGTTCTTTGATGAGCCATCATCTGATTTTGTGGCACCGTCACATTACACAAATCACAGGACAACATACGCGGTGGTGATCCGGATAATCTACACCTTTTACTTGGTCCAGCCATATTGGCATCATCGTAAAAACGATATGGGCAAGACTCACTTCTATGCCGTCGAAAATTAGAAGAATGTTTGAATGTTTTGTTACACAGTAAACAAACGTATTGTGACATTTTTGTTTATAAAAAATTAAACTACAACAAATTAAACTAGCGCAGACAGATGTGTTGTTGGCTATGTGAACTAACTAATGTCACTAAGCAAAATGCCTGCTTTATTACAAACCATACAACCCCCACCATCAATAGTCAAAGTCAAGGTCGACCAAACCATACAACCCCCTGGCCATTCAAGGTTATATGACGTATCGCACACGTGGCCATTCAAGGTCAAGGTCAAGGTCAAGGGGCGGGGCTTGGAATGACGCGCATGCGCAGAAGGAGGAGTGGGGGGGTGCATGGGAAGGAGTGGGGGGATACATTCTGTATATTTGCTCTTTTTTTTAAAAAAACAAATGCATTTTTTTTCAATTTCGTAGTTTAATTTAAAAAAAATTCCCTAAAATTTAAGTTAAAGGTTGTTCCGCCGTTAAAAAAAGTTCTGGGTTTCAGGTAGAGCTTAACACAATAATTTCCCTTTTATGTTAAATTGTGACAATCAATTGTTTTAACTAAAATAAAAATCCTTTTATATCTCTTTGCTCGCTAAATAATGTGCTATTATTGGTCTTGATAAAATAAAAACATATTTTAAGTTGGGTTTTGTGGTTCTTAAAGTAATAATTTCATTTTCAATTTTATTTATTTTTATTTGACTTTCTTTAATTTAGTGGTAAAAAACACTCCACAACTCTTCATTCTTTTAACATTTTTATCAGTTTTTTCTAAAACAAAACAAGTTAATTTAAATACAAAAAATGAGGGGTCAATAATTAGTTGTTTACTTTTTAAGAAAAATATATATTTTAATTTTGTTAAAAATAGATATTCAAAGTTTTAAAAATTTTTAAAAATATTTTTAAGGTAACATTTAAAAAACCTGTATAATTTTTTTTTATTTTTAATAAACTAATTTTTTCCATGATTTTTTTAGTAATAAATGAATGTTCCCATCATTTTTTTTTTAATTTTATATAATGTTAAACAACCTATTGAAGGTAATGCCTTTACGATATTGCAAGAAAATTTAATTTTAATATTCTCTTTGTATTTTTATTAGTAAACTTTTTTTATGGCAACATAAATGGTTTAAAGTTATTATTTTTTTTTTAAATACCTTTTCTCTATAAATAAGGTTAAAAAATACATAAACAAACCTGAGTATCATATTTAATAATAAGTCATTTTTAATAAATGAGCTACTTATATAAACAACTTACAAACAAATTTATTTTATTAATATCTTATATAAATTTTTTAAATATTTTTTTCTTATTTGCTACAGGTAAAACAGAATTAAGTTTTAAATTTAAAGGGTATTTATTTTAATAAATGTAAACATCTTACGGTAAAAATTATAAAACATAATGCGTAATAACAATTTTCTTTAAAATAAAATGCATAAATATTAAATTAAAAGTTTATAAGATATAAGATTACAAGAAACATAAAATGTATAATTAAATCATAATTTTTGGCAATTGTGTTTCTTCGTCCAATTCAATATTGGTTTTATCTGGATTGTTGAAAATTTGACATATTTTTGAATTGAATATAACATGTAGTTCTTTGAACAAAGTTTACACTTAAATTCGTTAATATTATGGATAAATTTTTATTTCACATGCGTATTTATTGATAGTAAGTTGTCTTCCCTAGGGTAACTTAATTTGTGTAGGAAATACCAATAATAGAACAAATAATTTATAATATTGTCTAAAAGGGTTTTTAGTACCACGCAATTCTGATAACACTCTGTCCATAAACTTTATTCCAAACGATGTTTATAGTTTTATGTTGCCGATGGCAGTTTCATCTTCTTTTTCTTCTTAGTCTGAATCACCACACACGAGTAGCAGCAACAACTGAGAAATTATTGCACACGAGCAGAAGGTTTTATTCAAGAACTGAAAAAACAGACAGGTAGTTTTTGGAAATGAGTCTTTTTTAACGCAGGATTTATAAATTTTTATATCCTGATGTTTTGCGTCTACGTTTGGTGTTTATGCTGCAGCTGCTTGCACCGTGTAAATTCACCTTTAGTCTGAGTATTTAAGCTCGACTTTAAACATGTTGTTTTTGGTTACCATAAAACTTAAAATATTATTAGCTGTTATTTAAATAAATTATGACATTGTTTGATTTTTTTGTGCCCAAAGGGGCTTTTAAAGTTAAAAAATGGAAGCCGTTGATAAGAATTATGTGCCCCAGGACATTATTACGGAAGCAAGACACAAAAACAAAAAAATGTTTTACTATTTTTAAAGAATAGTAAAACAAGGATGCATTTCTTTGCGACCAAAAAACACCAGCCACAGCCGCTTTTTTGTCTTATAAAAATGGCAAATGTACCGGGTACAAATAAGAAGGACGCCGACTGCATCCTCGTAAAAGTTATCGCACAGCGTTAGGGAAAATATTTTTAGTAAAAGTCGTCGGAAACAGCTAATATTACACTTTGCCGAAATGCGTCAGTTAAGTGGCGTAACTGAAATCTTCATCTAAAAAGGTGAGTTTCTGTGAATTTTGCTATATTAATGTAACAAAATACCCGATCTTTAATTGAGGATATCTGAACCTTTTTGTTTTACAAGTTTGCTTTTTATCTCTAAAAAAAGTAGTGAGTATTCAAGCCCTTTAAAATTGTCCCGAGCCTGAATCCCATTTTAGTAAATTTTGGTTTGTTGGGCAAGTTTTCCCTTTGGGGTATGAATGTTATAATATTTTTAAGTTTTGTTAGTTTTCACATGTCGCCGAAATTTAATTTTTTTAAAAATTAACTTTTTTTTTTTTAATGTCAAAAAGCCCAAACCGGGGACATGTGAAATTAACAAAACTTCAAATATTTAGGATTTATAGCCCAAGAATAGCTCTTTTTAACTAGCCCAAGTTTGTTAAAATCGGCTTCAAGCCTGTTTCGAAGATACAGGGTGTGTTTTACGGAAAATTTTGAATACACTCCCCACTACTTTATTTTTAGAGATATAGCAAATATTGTCAAACAAAAAAGGTTTAGATTATCCTTGACTTTAAAGATCAGGATTTTTTGTTACGTTAATATAGCAAAATTCACAGAATCATCACTTTTTAGATCTCAAGATTGCAAAGTTACGCACCTAGCGGCCATTTCAGAAACTTTAAAATAATTTCCAGCTATTTCTTTGACACATTTTACTAAAAATATTTTTTCCAACGCTGTGCGATTAATATTTTCTGAGATACAGCCGGCGTCCTTTTTTATTTGTACACCCGGTACAAATCAGTGTATGGGTATAAATACCATGTCAAAAATACCCTTAAAAATTGCTGCTGGCCACTGTTTAAGAAGATCCTCCGTTACCCTAATAGCCAATGCTGGAGCCAACATGACAACACTTAAGCGCCATTGAGGATGGAAATCATCATCAGTAAAGAAAACTCAAGAGAGCAGTAAACAGTCAAGCAGTTGTGTCAACCTTAGCTTCCAAAACTATGAGTTTTTCATTTAATCTTAATGTTAATGTAAATACCTGTAATAATACCGATAAGAAATAAATAAATTTTTTTAGAACAAGAAAATGAGTTATAAACCATAGTGAGTTATGATTTATAACACAGTAGTGTATTATTTAATAGTTTACCTGCCTATACTGGCACAAATATTAACTCTTCATACTAGCAGATGTTAAATAAAATGAATTATCTGATCTAGTTGTCAAATTTATCAAACATAATTTATTTTTTTCCTGCATGTACGCAAATATTTTATTGAGTGATGAAAACAATTATTATTCTTTGCATTTGAAAACAAGCCTTGCAATAAAAACACCATTAGTAGCCAATGGTTTTTCACACGGCGCTTTACCACAACATTTATATTTTTAATTGCAGTTTTATGAAGTGATTTAGACCACAATGACTAGCAATTTTTTTCATTTGTGTGTTTTGTGTGGTGTTGATGATCCTGTGTGGGTTGAATTTTGTCGTTGTCGTGCATTTTTTAAGGTAAAATATTGGTGGTTCAAAACAGTTTGATAAGACTAATAAATGATATTGTTGAAGGGCGAAATTTAATGCCGCCTACGTACAGCATAAATGCAAAATAGAATAGTATTGGGTTTTGGCTAATGGCTGTAGAGTACAAGAAAATATACTGTAAACAATTTTAAATTTTGTATTTTATCCACTAGATAGTAGCGTTAATGAATACATAAAACTGCAAAATTTGGAAGTCCTTAAGAACAGCTACGATTTTGATAAAAAAATGTATAATTTTGTTTTTCCATATTATTCAAAACTAAAAACCTTCTGGAGGGGGCAAACAAATATTTATATTGTTTAAACAATATTTATGATATTTAAATGAAACATTTTTTAAATCGTTGTAAATATTAATTTTCGTCATATTTTCACGATTTTTTTGTGTAGATTATTAAATGTTTCTACAAAAATAGTTTTATAATAATTTCTCCCATTTTCCTAGTTTCGAAGATATCGTGAACTTTAATTTCTAAGAGTAGAAATTTTACTTAATTTTCGGACTGTAATAATTGCTTAGAAGATATTTTTTATACATAGTCCAGAAAACGAACCATTTGCTCGAAATTTTTTCAGAATGCATAGAATGACTTAAAATTTTGATAGTAGATAGGGAATAATCCAAGAATAAAATCTATATCATGCCGAAGGGCGCCTTTACCTTGGGGGTGGTTGCTAAACCATCTCGGGGTGGTCTTTTTTATATTTTGACTACAGAAATCAATAAAAAATTATTTCTAAGCAAAATATTCTATGCATTTTTTTGTAAAATGCATACTATTCGAGTTCATTCGCGATCAAAAGTCTGGAGTTTTTCTGTCGATAAAATAAAACATTTTAATCCGATTTATTGCAATAATTTGAAAAAGGAGTGCAATGAAAATCTTTTAAAAACTGTAAATAACAAATTGTAGCTTTTAAAAAGGAAAAAAATTTTTTTTTTTGTATGTTGGGACCAACAAAAACCAAGTTGTGGTTTTTTAAAGGGTTTTATTCATTAAAAAAAAAAATTAATTTTTAAAAGGAAATAACCTAAATCTACGCAGTTTTTTAAAAAAAAGTATCTTTGGTGTGTTTGCTTAAAATTAGGGGTAGACTAATTTTTTGAGCAAAATCATTAAAAAAATTTTCCTCAAATATTCTATTTTTTTTAATTAAAATTTGAGCCAAACCTTTTTTTTTCGATTTTCTTTTTTTCTATTATAAATACATTCTATAATTTTAAACGATTTAAAGATTGCTTAATTTTGAAAAAAATTAGTGCTGCAAGTGAAAATCAAGTTTTAGAATTTTAATAAAAAATGATTTTTTCAAAATAACTCGAAAACTAGGGAGATTCGTAAAAATTACTAAGGTATCAAATTGTAGCTTTTAAAATTACAAACATTTGTTTTTTTTAATTACTGTATGACGGAAATTAAGCAAAATATAAACGTTTAAAAGCGTGTGTATAGACAAGAACTACCTTGTTTTAGCCCTTTAAACTAACCCTTTAAAAAAAGGGTTTTAAAAACAGTTTTAATAATAGAACCTTATAGACCAACAAAATGTTTTTTAAAGAACTTTTTTAACAAAATTGAAGGAGTTATGCTTAAAAAAACAATTTTTGGAGCCCAAATCTAGCTTGAGAATCTACTCTATGACACAGTAAATTTTTCAATACATTTTTTTAATGTAATTTTACGTGTTTTTAAATACGTAAAAGAAACAACAATAACGTTTCAAATTTTCAAATTTTTATTTTTTGTTAAAAATAAAAACATGACATGTAAGCTACATAATAATATTGAATTTACATTTGAAACCGAAACAAATAATTATCTCAATTGCTTAGACCTAAATTTTCCAAAATAATTCCAATCATAAGTTCTCATTTTTCACAAACCTTCGCATACAGATATAACAATACACTACAAATCCCTTCATCCCTATTCCCATAAATTAGCCGCTTATCATAGCATGATCCACAGAATGATTACTGTCCCATTGGATCCTAATGATTTTAATAAAGAACTTAATATAATTAAGCAAATAGCTATAAATTACGGATATTCTCCAAATATAATTGACAAAATACTCAAAAAATAAGTTAAACAAAAAATTTTTCCCACTAATTTATCCAAAAATAAAAGACACACTTAAAAAGTATAAAATTTTATTATATATATATATATATATATATATATATATATATATATATATATATATATATATATATATATATATATATATATATATATATATATATATATATATATATACGCATATTATACATATTATACGCAGGCAACTTTTCAGATAAAGTTAATAAAAATTTTTAAAAGACAAAACATTAATATAGCTTTTAAAACAAATAATAATATAAGTAAATATATAAAAATAATAAAGACAAGACCGAAAAGGAACAAAAATGCGGTGTTTATCAACTAGATTGCGGCTCCTGTCAAAAAAGTTACGTAGGCCAAACAGGTCGCCCCTTTAAGATCCGTATAAAAGAACATAAAAGGGGTTATTTAAATAAAAACAAAATTCAGCATACGCAAAGCATCTATTATCCGAAAATCATGCATTAACGAAAATTCTACACATTGAAAATAAAAGCAGAAAGTTGACTTTATTGGAATCTTTACAAATTAATAAAATTAGGAAAACAGGCAACATTTTAAATGATCATTGGATGGTAACAACTCCCTTTTATTAAATTTGTTTTAAATGTACGTAATTTCCAATCATTTTATATCAAAAAAATTAAGTATTTTTTAAACCCTTATGTCATAAATATTATGTAAATTAGGTGTATCTATTTAGGTAAATGTCTTAACTTATTTCTTATACCATTTAGACATCTGACGAAGTAGCAGTGCTACGAAACATGTCATGTTTTTTTTTTTAACAAAAATAAAAAATTTAGAAGATTTGAAACGTTATTGTTGTTTTTTTTTAGTTTTTATTTTAAAGTGATCTTCATCAAGTAACGATCAGACCCATAACGTAAATATATATTTTTTCATTTATCCATAATTAGGTTGCTTTAAGGGTTGAGTCCTTTAACTAATCAAAGATAAAACATTTATAATTTAACTTATTTGAGCCAAGTTTTACTTGATTTAAGATTTAATTTGAAAGTGAAGTAAGTTTTAAAATTTTAGTAATAAGAGATAGTTTGCACTAAACCATTTTTTTTAAAGCTCCATGTTTTCCCATGAGGGGTCTGATTAACATAAGAGTCATCTCTGCTTTCTTTCTTGTTTTCTGAAGGTGTTGATTCCAGGTAAGTTTAGAGTCTAGGACAGTGATGGGCAAAGTAGGCCCGGGCGCTCCGGCCCAAAAGTATTTAATCCGGCCCGCAAAAGATATTTAGGGCCCGCTGACGATTATCTTTCGAAATTAATACTATATAAAAAGGGATACCTATAATTTCAAAAGTTCGTCGACGGCCTAATTAAAAACTTTTGCGGGCCGGAGCAGGCCCCGGGCAGTCTTTTCTCCATCACTGGTCTAGATGACACCCAAATATTTTACCCCCTCCCACAATCTTGGGTTGTTTCACCTCGAAGGTTCAGAGATCCTGCCCTCTAGATTTCTCCTTTTGGTGAAGGCTGATTTTGGGGGTTTATGTTTAGTCCCCCCTTTTCGTCTGGTGTAGCTTAAAAATAACGATCACATAAAATTTGGGTCATCAATTCTACCCTACCTAATCAATTGATTCATCCTTTAAGACATAAAAAAAATACACGCCACATGATACATTCTAGGTATATCTGATTTAGGCAGCCAAATTTATTTCCAGTTTGATTTCGCCCCCCAAGAGGTAGGTTTGTGGTAGGTCAACTTAAGGGACACTATAGCCTAAAGCACAGAAAAGAATGAGTAAAAAGAAGACAACCTAAACACATTCTTTAGAGGAGAAGGAAATTTCTGCCCATGTGTAGTGCCAATTTGAAACAAAATGCAGGCTTAAATAGACAAAACCCAAATTTTTGCATTAATTTTTATAACAGAATTTCGAAGAAGAATATGTCAGTAAAATTATCGATTAAAAAAAGTATTAAATAATTGCTTAAAATATATAATTTGTTAATTTTATAATTATAACTAAGAAAGTGTAAGTCAATATTTAAAAAATGGTTAGTCTTTTAATAGCAACATACGTATAGTCAAAGATAATACTACTACGGATAAGATGAACCATTCAATGCTATATTTTTTAAAAACCCTAATGGACTTTGGCTAACGCGAGCCGATGTCCATCGAGAGATTTTCGCGCCATCCTTGAACGAAAGTTAAACAGTGCTTGCCGGCAGGCCTTACTATTGGCGTGATGAAACGCGACCAAAAAATACACAATCCGTTTAGCCGCCCGTTTTCGCTACTTCGTGCCAAAAGGTACAAGCGACGACATTGGCAATGTCCACAGGGTTTTTACCTCGTTTCACTGGGGCAGGGGTTACCGACTTACTTTTATTCGCATTTCTACGGAAGCATTGATATCTCCGAACTGATTCAAAACGCCCCATTTAAATGAACCATCTATCCGTAGTAGTATTATCTTTGGTATATCCAATCATTTTACATTTTTTTTAATTACTGTTAACAAATAACTGACTGCGTCTTTGATTTTCGGAATAATCTGTGGATTATTTAAATCAAAAAGTCCAACCAATTTTTTAGGTATTAAACAATAATTATTAAAAATCGTTTTTTTAATATAAAAAAAAGTACTGGCTATATCACTTTACTCATAAAAGACCGTTTGTAGAGAATTCAAAAACCTAAAAAATAATTTTCTTTGAAAATCCCGATCTGACCATTTTTCACCGAGAAAAACCGGAAAACGCTAAAAACAAACCTTTTTCAAAAATTCATATTTCGTTAATTTTTTAATATTAAAGGTGATTTTTTAAGAAATAATAGTCAATATATATATTTTAAGCTCCCAAAAAGATAAAATTGTAGAATTAATGATTTTTATTCAATCGCACTATAAACAAAAAATTTTCCCTTATTTTGCAAGTGCCATGAATATTAGGCAAATGGTCCAATTTAAATTTTTTTAGGCTTTTTAAAGTTGAGATTAAAAACAAAAAATTGTATGTCTCACGTTTTCATATTAGTTTGAGAACAGTGTTAAAAATGTTTGAACCCAGCGCGAGCGAAATTCGCGACCGAGACGTACTGAGTCGACCATGGGGGGGCCCCTAGCAGCGAAGGAGAAGCGAGGGAGGGGCTGCGTGCATCGGGCGCTCGACGGAATTTTCACTGACGCGCTAGGTTCACAAGCATATAACACTTAAAAAGGAACGATAACAGATTTTCTGGACACTATGATAGCAGTACTTTACCACTTATGTGACAGTAGTAAAGATATATTTCCGCTTTATTTTTATATAGAGTTTTTAAAAGTTAATGATTTAGAAAAATGTCACTAGGTTACACTGAAAATCGTATTTTTCTGCCAAAACAAAAAAAGCAAGAATATTGATAACAATCAGGATAGGTAAAAACCTAAAATAATTAATTGCCTATTTACATTTCTCGTTTTAACGAACTAAAAATAAAATTTTCCCGGGCCCAAAGCAATTTGTTTTGTTTTGACGTATTATTTTTACAGGAAAAACAATTTATTTACTTTTCACTTTGTTGAATTTATCTTTATTGCAACATTTAAACCACACAATGTTATCAACAAAGCACAAGCTAACTGAAATTTAAAAAAATAGTCGGGCCCTTGTGGTCTAAATTAAAATTTGAAAACAAATGTTGTCATAAAAAAGGACAATTAAAAAAGCATCAGATACTTCATACAATTTATTTAAAGTTGGCTTTAAATGGTTTTTTGGTGTTTAACACAGATTAATGGAAGCTAAAAACCCGAAATTTTAAACCCAAAAATTCTTAACCCATCTGTACATAGGATGTTTTTTTTTAAAATTTTGGGAGTGCAATTTTACCCAATATACTTGAATTTTAAATAAAAATAGGTTTTTTCATTATAAGTTATGTACAATACAGTTACAGGCAACACATAGTAATAAAAATTAATACATTAAAAAAAAAAAGATAAAAAATATTGTCAGACCATGAATGGTTGCACCCATCGTATCTTAAATTTTTGCTTGGGAAAAAGTATTATTCTATCTAAGGCAATTAATCTTCCGAATTTTAGAAGTACGTTTGGGTTAATCTTATTTTTAAAGTCAATGTTTTGATTAAGAAGGCAAGCTAAGAAACATCAACTAAAAAGAGAAAATGAGTCACCGGTTAAAAAAAAATTTGTCCTGTGTGTTTCGACGGCCTCATCCACTTTATTAACTCTACTCATACCCCTATTTTAATTTGATATGGCTTGGATTGCGCAATAAATATTTTAATTTTTTTCTTTTTTACATACAGCGTGTTCCAGAATAGGGGGCCGAAAATGTTTTAAATTTTAAAACTGTATTTGGGGGTTTTGTTCTACATAGTCAGTAATAGGTGGCCCCAAAAAACACCTTTTGGTGACCCTCAGACAGACAACCTTTAACCTCGAGCCATTAGCAATCGTAATCTATCCATGGGCTTATTTGGGTCGCCCTGGTGAAAGTAATTAATTTCATTATTGAAAAATGTCTTGTAACTAGTAAAAGGCCTCAAACCAGCCAAGCCCATTGATTGATAAGACATAACCGTAAGGTTATTGTGTTCTTGTAATTCGTAACTGCTTATCGCGTTCTCTCAGTTCTCTTGCATTTTTCTTCTTTCAACGTTTAAGTAGTGATATTATTGTTTGCTATATATTCATCTTCCCTGTTTTCTACATGTTGTTCTTTTTATTAAAATTTTCATGCTGGCATTTGTCAGCTGGATAATTTTTGCAATGTTTGCTGAATTTTTTTACGGATGGATCTTTAAGAAAAGTCTTATAGATCAAGGGCTCCATTGACTTTTTTACTTTATATCCGGTCCGTTAAATTGAAGCCTAGATTTACCAAAAGTTAAATAATTGGTAGTTAATGTTTTTAAATAAGTTCGATCGTACTTGTTTTTATATCAGTTATAAAACCTTTACATATTCTGGGTCATTAATAAATTGCTTTTTCTATCTCACCATCAGTAGAATAATCCATATCCTTATATTCTTCTTCTTCTTGGTCAGCTAGTTCATCGCAAACTTGTCCTTGCTTAGAAGTAGTAAAATTAAGAGGGAATCGTAGTTTTTTACTACTATTGGGGAAAAGTTTTCACTTTGACTACTTGTTACGGACTTAGGTGTAAATGGTGTAGATCGTTTAACATACTGAGATTCGTATATTGACTTTATTATCAGTTTTGCCGATGTAACAACATTTTTGTAGACCAACTTTTAAGGAATTATATATTTTTTTTATATTAAGCGAATGTTCCTCAAGAGGTTAAAGAATGTTTGGATCTGCAATGCAAACTCTGCTTCTTTTCTGTTTGTTTAATTTCATATATTCTTTAAATTGTACCTCGACTTGCTTACTTTTTAATCTTTAAATCCAAGTATTTTTTCAAATACTTTTGCTTACCTTCCTTAATCGACGCTAAATGTCTTTATTGTTTATCTTGAAACCCCAATTTTTTCTAATGATTAAGGTTTAAGTTCAAATAAATACACTTATTCTTCTCAGAAACAGCCTCGTTTCTTTTTATTATTTTCAATTACAAAAGTTTTAAAAATGTTAAAATTTAACAAATTTAAATTACTAGCTTAAATATAAATGACAACTTTGACGTAAAAGTATACAACGAGATTACTATATTTTAGGTTTTATATTCGATGGCACCCTTCTAAAAGAAATTTAGGCTCCCTAATTTTTTTCGTGCCTACTTTTGATCTCGTTTTTGTTGATTAATTTGGTGTATTTTAAATAACAATATTTCATAATTTTAAGTCATTTCTTTTTAATATCTCTAAATGACGTTTTTGTTCTTGCCATGTTAATATTAGTATACTTCTGATTTGTTTCAATTTGATTTGATTTATTTTCAAACCATATAATATTATTTATTATCTTGAATTACTAAACTTTCTACTCACGTTCCATCCGCACATTAAATACAGCCAACGGCACGTGATGTACATATATACATTCGTGTATCAATGGAACACGATTGTGGTGATGTTAAAGAACAGAGCTGTCGCCTATGTTGGCTGTATCGGATCGATATATTAATGTTGTGGAAATCTGAGGGCACCATTAACTCGTTTTAATTTTAACTGTGTAATTTTATTTTCGTGGCAAATATTGATATTTTTATTTGGTAAATTATTTCTTTGCAGCATGGTTTTTGTACTTTTACAATTACTGAAATCATACAGTTTAAAAAAGATTATACATATTTTTTAACAAAGCAAAAACAAATGTAAAACTAAGAAAATTTTAAAGAATAATAATAAATTATATAATATTTTGAATAAAAAGACAATATTATGGTTTTATGCAATAAAGTTATTTTAGATTTCCTGAAAGTATTCAGAAAGTACATAATAAGCCTTTCCTAAAATAAGTTTTAATGAACAATTTTTATTTATAAAAACTACTTTTTATTCTAGCAGGTACGATTAAACATTTTTTTGAGTTATAAATAAAAGATTCTTTATTAAGGGGTTTTTAGCTTGACAGTCTGATTTTAATGAATTTTTTGGGATTTTGTTGTGAGGCCTAATGAAGATATAGAACTTTGAAGTTTATATATTTATTTATGAGTATTGAATAGTATACATATTTAAGCTAAAAATATTTATTAAAACCAAAGTTATAGCGCTCTGAAGACACCTGCATTAAACGAAAAATTAACTCCCACTATAAAACTATAAAAATCGGCGGTGTTTTAATCTGTAAGCTTTAATACACGAAGGACTATTATGAAGAAAATTTTGAAAATTGGTTTTGGACAAACTTCCGAACAAAAAATTTTGAATTTCGGTATTTTTTTTCAACTTTTGAAAAAAATATATATAAATATTTTCAATTTTAGGGTAATAATCGACCATTCTGTGCCTCTATATGGTTGAGTCGATTCTTTAAATGTGAAGTGACTTGACCAAGCCGTTCTTGAGATATGATAAAGAAAAGTTTAAAATACATAGTTCTGAGAAAACGTGTTTAAAGTTCCAAGTACAGTTACAACTATAAAAATCCTTACTTACCATTATTCCGAGATAGCAAGACTAAAATTAAAGTCACAACGTAAATAACTACACCATTTTTTTCTTACCTTTTTTTACACTTGTCTGTAGTGTATAAGCATAAAATATAAAGGGTTTCAGGTATAAAGCAGACAGAACACAATAGGGTCAGCCTCTTAGCGCTCAAGCACGCCTCTTCTAGCTACTGTACCTTTAAAATGGCTTCAATTTTAAAAAATCATTTTATCACCATATTCTGAGACATATTAAGGAAACAACTAATTAAAAAATCGATTTCTTGAACCTATCAACCCTCTTAAAGTAGAACATGAATTTGGTAAATAACGTTTAGAATTTTGTCTAGTATTGAGCGAAATTTAATATTATTGAATCAATTATTTTTTGTATATTAAAAATACTGTTTAAAAATATAGATAGAAGTAAGTGTTCAAATGCTTTTGATATTTACTTTATGTTCGGACTTAGCTTTACAAATATATCGAACTATTTTCTTTTGCAATAAAAACATGAAATATAATAGATACTAATAAGAATTTTCCAAATACAAAATCTTATAATCAATTTAATTAAAGCAAAATTAATAGATTTTCAAATGGAAAATTCTTATTCGTGAGAGTACTCTTATCTCATAACAATTAGATGCAAGTTTACTACATACTTTATTTTCACATCGACATAAATTTCTAAAAATTTAGTACATGGAGAGGATTTTATAATTTCATCATTCAAAAATATGATATTAGGTACACATTTTTATGTGCAGATATTAGTTTTAGTTATAATAAAAGAAAGCAAGTTGGTGTTAAACCATGATATGATCTTTAAAATAAAATTTTCAATTACCATAATCATATAAAGAATTCGTAATTTTGTTATTTGGAAAAATAATTTTATTATTCGCAAACATCGGAAATTATTCTTCTACATATATTAAGTAAAGCTAAATTATTTATGTATGATAAAAATAGAAAAGGTCCAGAACAATTGAGGAACACCACAATTTATTTTTCTACTTTCTGACAAAACATTATTTAAACGTACAATTTGTAATCTTTCTGAAAGAAATGACCTGAACCATTTTAAATAGACACCACGAAATCCATAAATCCCAAGTTTTTTTTTAACATAATAGAATAATTTTCACAGTCAAAAAGCTTTAGCTAAATCACAAAAACAGCAACTGCCATTATTTAATGACGTGTAAGATGTTTAAAAAATATATATAACATCATTTTAGTATTTATTTTTTGAATCCAAATGGATTTAAATTCAAAATTTTATGTTTAATAATAAAACAAGCCATACACTTTTCTTAAATATTTTAAAAGAGTTAGTAATAAACTAATTGTTCTAAAATTAAAAGGTGTATAACAATATCTTCCTTTATGAACTGAAACAATCACAGCAGCTTTTAAACATTTGGGAACTTCGCCATTTAAAAAGATACTTTTATTGAATTAGCATAAGCTGAATTAAAAAGTTGAGAAAATATTTTAAATAATGGATTATTTTAACTAAAGCTGATTTTTTTTTATTTTTTAAAGGTGCTTAATTTTTTTATAATTGTTGGACCTAGGAAAAAATGTTTCATTAATAACATTTTTTTTAATAAAATTAAGTGAAATAATATTACAAATTATATCTTAAGATAAATTTAAACAGAACAAAAAAAAGAATACCTATTTAATTTGGTTAGTAGTTTATCGCCTCTAAAATGGAACCCTCTGCGCTGTAGAATATAAAATGGGTTTTAACTGAAATCCTAGACCGAAGTTTATTAAAAATAGCACACCTTATTTATTTTTTTCTTTCTAAATATTTTTTATAACACCCCTTTCCAGAATACATAACGGTTTCTTAAACAATAAAGGGTATGATTTAATCAACCACCAAATTATTTACTTTTTAGATATTAAATAAATAATACATTTCTAAAATTATGGATCTATCACCAACTTGTTAAAGACAAACTCTTTGATAACAATGATCTGTAAATTTATGTTTAATCACCCAATTATATTACCGGAGCTAACCCTAACTAACCATAAAAAACTTCAAAATAACCAAAAGAAGTAATGCTATTATTTTGGTGACAGAAAATTTAACTCTTTTGGTACAGATCTACTATTTTGGAAACACAGTTATTATTTCGAGTATAAATGCAAGTTTTTGGGCATAATTACCCGGTTTTTTTAATTTATTTAGAATACAAACTGTATATAAATTTGGGTACAGGAATCGAAAAACATTATTTGGCATAAAAATAATTTCTGGAATTTGAAATAAAATAAGAGAATGTATCAAAATTATAAATATATTCCCAATAAAAATTTATGGAGAACATATCTTTAGTTAATTAAGTATTATTATTAAAAGACAAAAAGTCACTTGTTCTTGATTAAAGTTGATATACGATTGACCGTCAAGTCATCCCAGCAGAATGGTTTAATAAATTGATGATGATAGAGTGACTTTCACCTTTTATTAAGCGAAAATTATTGTTGGAAATAAATTTCGGGTATGGTTTTTGGGATTTTCATTGGTCTATTAATGATTTTGGGAAACGATAATTGGCATTTTTTGCATAGTTAGTTTAACTCGTGAACAGAATTATAAAAAGGCAAAAGATGATACGCTTTGGAAAATGTCATATGTTACGTTCTTTAAAATTTAACATATACATAACAAAATATTTCTTAAATTTTTCTAAAAATTTGGTGGGAAAAAAAATTTATGTTTCTAACTATCTTTCTCGTATTTGTTTTAGGATCTTCTTTAAATTCGTGCAGTGCCGATTTTTCAATCCCTGTATTACATTTTAGTAGTATTATTTTCTTAATTACACTGATGACTAAACAAAAGGTAAATAAAATAACATTCTACACGTCGATCGTATTTTATTTATATGCAAGCTTTGGCAAATTTTCAACCACATTGTACGAGCTACATTTAAACACAGTCAACGTACATCAACCAGAACACGATACATTGGGTTGTTAAAAGTACAAAGCTTTTCGTTTATATTCGTTATATCGGAGCTACACAATGTTACAGTGGACATCTGCGGCCACCATCAATTTGCTTTAGTTGCAATTAAGTAACTTTATTTGCTTGAAAATAATACTGATTGTAATTTGTAACTTTTGCAGGATTTAATTTTACCGATAAATAAAAAATAGGTCCAGAAAAATGTTGTTAAATAAATAAAAAATAATAATTCGTATCTAAAAATTACTCTTTTCTTTAAAATACGATAATTCAATTTTTGTTTGTGCTTTAAATAAATTAATTTTTCTGAAACAATTCAGAACAGTAAATTACAATACCAGAGCAGAATTTCAATTATCAATTAATCCGAAACAAATTTAATTGGACTTTTAAATGAAAAATATTTACCTACTTTAATTTTATTTTACCGACATTTTTATAAAAAAGGGGCAAAAATAGCCATAAAATAACAAAAAAACTGGCAACTTTTTTTAACGATGAAATAGTTTTTGACATAGTTTTTATCAACAATAAAAATTTTTTCTAAACAATACGTATATTTTATTAATAAATTTAAAATCCATAAATTATACATATATATATATATATATATATATATATATATATATATATATATATATATATATATATATATATATATATATATATATATTTTTTTATAAAATTTTTATAATATTTATATATATATATATATATATATATATATATATATATATATATATATATATATATATATATATATATATATATATATATATATATATATATATAAAAAAATTTGCCCAAAGTTTTGCCATATGGGAAAATTTTTTATGACAGTCGAAACAAAATCATTTTGATATAAAAAGTTTGTTTTTTAAAAAAAAAAAAAAAACCCTACGAAAAAGTTTAAAATCCAGAGTATACAGAGAGGACAAAAACGAAAATTTACCCAAGACTAAAGCCCTTTTATTTTGAATTTCAAAGAAAATTTTTTAAAAGGAATTTTTAGAATTAATTTTTATATCTAATTACGAAATCATCATCGGGATGGATTAGCCCTTCCCCGTGAAACAGACGCCGATGACTTCAGGGGCACCTCTCGAAACGGAGTCACCGTTTCGGTGGGCACCTTTTCTGCTTGTGACCTTGAGTGGCACCTCTCGAAACGGATTTATCAGTTTTGGTTAGCGAACCTTTTCACTTTTTCCCATGAAAGCGGTTCTGTCCGTTTTTTGTTTGAAGCTAGGAAAGTAATAGTCCACCACGGCAGAGCCCCGCATTACCGCAGTAAGGCTACATACTCTGAGGGGTCGCCCTGTATCCAGGCACCGTTGGAGACACCTTGTTTAAAGCACAGCACAGGATGTCATTCACCTATTCCTATCAGCACGGTAGCTAACACCTTATTAAGACTTGTGTTCATCTTAGCTTCGGATCCCGTTCCATACGTTGGCCAAAAAGCTGCCGATACCAGCAACTCTAGTTCATGTTCCAAAAGATCCTTTTGTTTATTCTAAAGAAAAAGCTAAATATTTTTTTAAACTAAAATATTTTGAAAAATATAATAATCTTTATAAATTTTCTTATGTGGCTAAAATAATTTTAATCTTTATAAGTATGTGTATACCTTTAAACAATAAAATAAAATAAAACGTCAAAAGTTTTGTCAAAGAGATACTAAGATCATCATTTCATTAGTAATTTCTTTTCACTTAAATAATAAAAGTTATCCCCATTTCTAAGTAAGTTTTCTTTGGATTTTTTTTTTAAATATGGATATATTCTGACGAGAATTGTCGAAACATGTCGACGTGTAGGTGTCCCTTCATATTTGTAAGTAAATTTAAATTTTATTTCTTTTTAATATTTTTTATTTTATTAAGGGAACCCATTTAAAAGTATTTTACATTTTTTATATTTTCATTAGGTTTATTTATTTAAAGAAAAAATAAAATAATTGTATGTTTTTAATTATATTGTCGCAAGGGTAGACTTTCCCTTCACAATTTACTAAAACTTTAGATTTATGTTGAATTTAAAATAAGATATATATCTTTTCTTTACTCTGGAGAAAATCCAAATAATTTTTAAACATTTTTTCAATATTTTGTTATTAGAAAACATGTCCCTAGCGAAATGTGAGAAAATGGACCGGCTATTAATAATTTTTTTTGCAAAAAAAACGCCTATAAAAATATATCACAAAACGTTTTAGTTTTAAAATGCAGGGCCTTTATTGTAGGTCATCAGAATGGTGTTTGCTAAATGTACATTAAAAAAATACATTTAATATAGCTTAAATATGTATTTATAGTTTTTTTTATTTTTGACATAAATACATCAGTAGCTGCTACTTTAGTTTTTTACATAATTAATGTTAGCTTGCTTCATCTTGATATCCGTTTATGGATAAAATGCCATTAAATATTACATTAAAAACAGTAAGTCAATACTTAGTGCAGTATATTTTATTTATGGCCGCTTGCACCAAAATTATCTTAGGTAGATCTTAACTAAAAAGCTTTTAAAATTAAAGGTAATCTAAATAACATTACAATAAAAACCCCGGTGTTTTTTTGTTGTAAAATTTACAGCCATCCCAGAAAGGGAACAATTATAAACAGTAAATATGAGATATAAACACATAATCAAAAAAAAAAAAACCTTTTTTAAATTTTAGGAAAGAATTTAAATACCCTAATTTACAAGTAAATATCAAAATTTTTAAAAGGGGTAGTACAAACTTGTCATGTTTAAACCAACTCATCTTCAATTTGTTAAAATCTAGCCTGTTGGCTTTGTTAAAAACCTTTGAAAACGTAAGGTAAACCATCTTTTTAAAAAGGGTTTTTTACAAAAAATAACATAGCAATGTCCAAACAAATAGAAAAAAGATAAAAATAAACCCAGAAAATACCATAAAGTAATTAAAATTCACTGTTCGTAAATTCTTCTGGGAAATCTATTTATTATCGCATTTATCATATTAAAATCCAAACCACCATCGTTAAAAAACCTTGTTTTATTATTTGAAACTACAAACGATAAATAAATAAACAAAATATTTGTCAAATCTTCCAACGTTAAATTACTTAAGGGATCAGAAAATCCTAAACTTACAGTTAAAGGACCCTTATAGACGAATTTCAGCTGGTGCAAGAAACATTTGAAACCTAAGGGACAGTTAATGCTTAAGAACAACTTAAGTGGCAAAAAGTGTTTGGGCAACCGGCCATTAGAACTTTAAACACTAGTCTTTGTTACTGAAACAAATTTACAGAAATTGTTCAAAATGAGAACCGTTGTTTTCAATGCGTAATGCACATGCTTTTTTTTTTTTTTTTTCTTGGTTACTTAAAAAAATATTTTTTTTTAACTTTACAGGCAATATTTTTTTTGCTAGGAAAAGAATATGTTTGGAAGTCAAAAGTAATTAGTTTTTTACCGCGTAATCTGCTAAACCGAAACTACCAAAAAAGGGAAAAGTTAGAACGCTAAACAGCTTTTACAAAAACCCAAAGTAAATATTTGGTTTAATCAGGCATCCATTTTTAACATACTCTATCGAGCATGGATTAAATCTTTTACCTACCAATCTGCACCCACAATAGCCTAAAAAGCACAAGATAATTTGAGTGTTAGAGAGCCGATACGTGAGCGTGCATTTTAAACAAGTATTAATTTTAAAGATAACATCTCGAAATACACTTTGTGGAGCACATGCAATTTTTTCTTTTCTAGTCTGTTGGAGAAATTAACCCCAACAATGGCGTAGAAAAAAAACCCCAATATAGGTTAAACAATATTATTAGACAAAATATTTTTTTGATAAATTAAATAACTAAAATACTAGGACAACAGAACAATAACTTAAATTTTGTTATGTCGAAAAAGAATGACCTTAGTAGTCTAATGATATATATATATATATATATATATATATATATATATATATATATATATATATATATATATATATATATATATATATATATATATATATATATATATATATATATATATATATATATATATATATATAAATATATATTATTTTTTTAAAAAAGTTTTTAAAAATCATGCCAAATATTGTATAAGGATGATCACGTGACTTTTTTTAGCTGTCAAATTTGACATTTTTTAAAATAAATCGCACATTGAGGCAGTATCTTTCAAAATTTTGAAAAATAGTATAAGAAAATGTTGCATATTTTTTAATTTTACACCCACGTACCAATTTTCAGCTATCTAGTAAAATTTTTATTTTTATCTGATTTTTTGTTTGAGAGATAAAGGCTTATTTTGCGATTTTTTGAAAAAATGTCAAATTTGACAGTTAAAATAAGTCAGGTGGTCATCCTTTACATTATTTGGCAGATTTTTAAAAGCAAAACTTTTGGCAAAAAGAAATTTTACCCAAATTAATTGGGGAAAAATTTTCCTATTTGATGCGGATTTATTGGTGACACTGTATATATACTGTTGTAAAAGATTTATTTATCAAAAAGTCCTTCGGTTAGTTGTGGTTAGCTCGCAAAATTACTAATTTATACTTTTCAAGATGCTGGTCCCAAGTGTGCTCAGAGACTATTGAACTTAACCACAGGCAGATCGTTTGAAAGAAAATAAATAAAAAACCCAAAAATCAAAACACTTATCTACGTTTTGGTGGCAAGTCTACCACTGTTTTTAAAATAAAATCAATCTAAGAACATTTACTAAAAATTACATACCGACTAGCTGTCGGCGACTAAGTAATATATATATACCAAAGGTGGGTCGGAATGGATCGAACCCCAAGTCGCTAAGACCAATAAGTCTAACCTCCTTCCACATAAGCGATGGCCTACTCAGGGTTCACCCCTTTAACCACACACCAGTATGCATACGAGACGGGTAAATCAACAGAATTAGCCCTCAACAACCTGGTGGCAGACATCGCCAGCTCCCTGGAACAAGGGGAGATGGTGGTGGCTGCATTTCTAGATATTGAAGGAGCTTTCAACAATGCGTTACCTAACTCCCAGTATGAGGCTCCAGCTTCTAGAGGGATCAGTCCGGTCATATGTGACTGGATCAGGACCATGTTAGAAACAGAAACATAATCCATATGCAGGGAGATGATCAGATTTAAGGCCGCCAGGAGGTGTCCGCATGGAGGGGTTCTATCCCCCCTGCTGTGGTCGCTCCTGGTTGATAACCTGCTGGCCATACTCTCTCTCTGGGAGATCGATCTGCAGGCATATGCAGATGATCTAGTCATCCTAATTAAAGGAAACTCTGAAGAGATGATTTCGAACATCCTTCAAGAAGTACTAAACACCACACAAAGCTGGTGTCAAAGGGAAAAAATGACAATAAACCCTCAAAAAATTGTTATTTTCCCCTTCACCCGGGAAAAGAAACCGGGTTTAACTTGAGACCCCAACTCTGCAAGGTGAAACAATACCATTTGGAAAGAAAAGGTTGATCCTGGATAGCACTCTTAGCTGGAATTCGCATCTAGAAAAAGTCATCCGTAAGGCGACCCTATCTTTCTGGACATGCTGCAGGATCTGTGGCAAATCCTGGGGCATGCAACCAAAAAGATGTACTGGCTATACGTGACAGTCATAAGACCAAAATCACGTATGGCTCTGTGGCATGGTGGCGCAAGGGGCAGCGGCTGACCCAAGCAAAGCTATCTAGCCTACAGAGACAGGCCTGCCTAATGCGCTGCGCTCGACACCAACGGCGGCCATGAAAGCCCTCCTAGGACTGCCTCCTCTGCTATCCACTTGAAGAGGGCAAAGGGGAACACCAGACTCTATCAAGCGGTCAGTAACAAACCCAGGCGTGTCATATGAAAGCACCAGTCTCCTCAGGAATTCCTGACCTGTGACAGACTGGGAATGCCCTCAGACATAATGCCTACAGAAACCCAAATTTACAACCGGCCCTACAGTGTAATGTACCCACAAAGAGAGGACTGGAGTGAAAAACGACCGACCTGCCCGGGCTGACATCTGTTGGGACACCGATGGCTCCAAAACCAAGGACGGTGTTGGACTGGAATATATGGACAGAGGCCGAGGGCAGATTTTTCCCTTTTAGCCTGGGCACTCTCGCAACCATATTTCAAGCGGAGGTATTTCCTATTGAGATGTGTGCTAGATCGCTGGTTGATCGGCACTGCACCGTAAGACAATTAAAATATTCTCCGATAGTCAAGCACCCAGTCTTAAAGGGGCCGGGGAAAAAAATGAATCCCTGAAAAGAAAACCCCTCCTTGCCAAAAGGGGGCGGAGACAAAATTGACGAGGGCCACAATTTTTAGGAACCCGTTTTTCGGTCGGCGGTTTGGAAGGGTGTTTTAACCTTTCAAAACTCGCCAACTTTTAAACCTACCCACTCAAATTTTAAAAATTTAAAAATAAACACTTTGGGAAGCCCAAGTTAAAAAAAGGGGTTGTGGTACAAAAATTAATTGGTCCCTAAAACCAAAGAACTTGGTCTAATTTTACACTCTAGGAATACTTTTAGGAGGTCAGGATTTTTAGATTAGGAACTTGGCTCTTTTTTTCATAAGTGTTATTGGTGGGATCTTTTCTCTTTTTTTTAATGAAAGAAAAAAATGGGGGTGCTTATTCTTTTTCTCAGTATACCTTGCTCTGTAGGTGGAACCTAATCTTTAGACTGAATATAAGGTATTAAAATTGCTTTTTTAATGCCCCTAAATGGAACCCTGTTTGGGTATGATATATAAAATGTAACAATTTTCATCGTTTAGTGAATAAAATCACGCCTACATTTTAAATTCTCACACAATAATGACCTCAGAAACGCAGATTCAATCAGATTACAAACTTCTGAGGTATATATACGATATTACCGTTTCTATTTCACGTAAAAATGTGCAGTTTAGATTATTTTTATTTTTTTTTTCTAAAACCTACTTACATATTAAATTTTAAGTTATAAGATCCTCGTGAATTGCCCTATAGTTTTAATGAGCCAATAAATGAATAAGTAGGGAGACAATCTTTCAGGCAGTAGTAAAATGGGTGATTTTCAAAAACGAATATCTTAAAAACCATTTGGCATAACGTTCTTAAATTTTTTACCGGCAATAAGAATACTTATGTAAATTTGCATACCAAATTCAAACTTTCATGTGAAACCATAACAAAGTTATGATGGAAGGGAAAGCACGCTAAAACATTTTGTGTGATATACCCACCGCGTTGTCTGACCGGAACTTGGCCTAATAGATAATATTTAAATTGAAAATTTGCTTAAAAATTAAGATATCCTGAAAGCTTTTGGTCAGACTTTATAAATTAATATAATTTATAAATAATAGCTCCATATTACAATTAAATATTTTTCAAACCTACAATCAAACAGAGAAGCCCAAAAACAATAGATAATTTTTCCCGAGACGTGATCTTGCATTTTAAGCAAGTGGTAATTTTCAAGATTACACGGCTAAATTGTGTTACTGGGACAAACATTAAGTTTTTAATTATATGTAAAATACGCCAATTAAATTAGGTAACGAGTGTTATTTCATACTTATAATACAATTTTTTAGTGATAAAATACGACTTAATAAAACTCTTTATTTAAATTATTGGGTAAAAAATATTCATTGCTTATTATAACTTCATCTTATTTTTTTTTTTTTTTAATAAAATGTCTTAGTTACCAGAAATAAAATGAGTACGTTTCTTTCAGTTACAATTTATTGTATAATAAGGTTACTACACTTTAATCTTATTGTTAGCCCAAAAGGCCGAGGAGATAGCGGAACCACACTTTAATCCCATTAAATCACATTTTTTGTTATAATTTGCTATAATATTAAGCAGTTTTAGGCTTATACTTATTTAAAATTTTGTAGGACAAAATATGACATATAAAAGCGAATCGTGTACCATTAAATTGTGCATTAACCAATCATTTTATTACGAGTAGGTAAAATTTCAACAATACCAGCACTTTTAATTGACAAAATTTTTATTATTTTTTTAATTTGATTTTAAAAGCTCATTTGTTAAAAATTGTGATTAACCAATCATTTTATTAAGTAGGTAAAATTTCAAAATACCTAGCACTTTTAATTGACAAAATTTTATTATTTTTTTAATTTGATTTTAAATAGCTCATTTGTTAAAATTTCTTTTTGCATTATTCTGCTAAAGCAATAAGAGCCACACCCAAATTTTAACCTTATTTAGGCTCCTGCTTAGGCGCTTCTTTTAGGCTATTTACTTACCATGTTTTAATTTTGTTTGTTTTTAGTTTTCTCATCCGTCATTCTGCTAGCATATGGTAAGCCATCAGAACCACACTTTGGATTCTATTAAATTAGATTTCTTTTGTTCAAATATGTTATTATTATAAATCAAAATTTATCTACAAACACTAGTATAAACTATGTTATGACTCCAAGATAAGTATGTAATGAATCCAAAAACTGAGAGATGCATAAACATATTCTGGATTATTTTAAAACCAAAACCTAAACACTCAAATAAGACTATATAGATTTACATAAATTATCAAGGAACTGTTATAACACTAATATGTCATCGATCTTTGAAAGTGAAGAAAGGGCATTTAACGCAAAACTTTCTTAAACAGAGCTAGCTGTAAATGAAGGAAAACAAAATTATGGACTAAAAAATTATTCCTCGAGGTAGTGTACGTCTCTTTCTTTAAGATATTTATATAAAAATGGGACGATGCAAGTTTTAAATCGTAACAGTTGAATTCAATAAAACACAAATGAAAAATAAATTTAAAAGCGAATCATGTACTACTAGATTGGCATTATTTAATAAACCATTAATTTTATTAGTTTTATTAATAGGAATAATTTTAATGCCTTTTTATTGTCATTATTTTAATATTTTTTAAAGCTTCTAAATAACCTAAAAACAAAATTATGGACTAAAAAACTATTCCGTAAGGTAAAGTACGACTCTTCCTTTAAGATATTTATATAAATTTGATGCGATGCAATTTCTGAATTGTTACAGTTATATTCGATAAATCCCAAATTATACAAATAAATTTAAAAGCGAATCATGTACCACTAGATTGTGCATTATTTTATAAATCATAAATTTTATTAGTATTATTAGAAGAAATTTTAAAGCCTTTTTTATTGTCATTATTTTAAGCTCTTTTAAAGCTTCCTAATAAACTTAGTTTTATTGAGGATAGTTGGCGCAATTAATAAATATTTATCCTTTAACTTTTGTGATTCTGCTAGCTAAAGCTTAAACCAGCAAAACACCATTTACATTTTCAAAAAGATGTACATAATGTATTTTTGGACTGTTTTTCGATCATTTAAACTTTACCTTTTAATTTTTTTACTTTTTGTTTCGTCCAGTAAATTATGTTTAGCAAATACCAAAACCCAGTACGATTGTTCACAAAGTGCTATTTTTTTACAAAAGCCAAAGATAAGCTTGGCCCTTATGATGATAGACAGACAGAGCTACACAATGCTGATAATTTTCCGCTATATTTTTTAATTAATTTTGTTTGGTTTAAATGGCATACTGAGTATAAATTGTTCCAACATGCCTATTTTTTTGTAATTTTTGATTTATTTTTAGGCAATAAACCGCAGTTATTCTGTATAGCCCTTTTTCCTTTGATGGGCTGACGATCTAATATTCTATTAAAGATAAATATTTTTTATTCATTAATAGTGTATTTTTATTAACACCGCCAATATTTTTTACGTCCCTAGCTATGTGGGAGCTATTGAAATCGCGAAGAAATTGCACTTTGAGGTTAGTATTAATTTGGTGTTTTGACCTACATAGATGCTATTAAAAGACACTTAGAAGAAAGTTAAGAAAAAAAATAAAATATTAGGTTTGTGTGTTTTGTAAGGTTAAAAGGTGTCTAAAAATATATATAAACCTTTAAATATTAGTTTATTCTATCTCAGTTTTTTTAATAAGAGGGACTATTTTTTATTGTTTTGAATACAAGTTGGCCTTGTTTTGCATTTTCATCATTTTCTTAAAAAAAAACATGGCAAAGCAAAAAGTTGGCCCTTTTACATTTATGTTTTTTTTATCTACAATATTTATTTTGTTTTAGTAAGGAAAGTTGTTAGGTGACAATTTTTTCAGTTTCTTAATTTGCACAAACACATAATAACTTGAATTTCTCTTTGGAGTTAAAAGTATTCCCGTCCGTATGCATCCATATCAGAATTTGCTTAGAATACTGTTTTCATATTTGGGCGTCTGCAACAACTTTTAGCTTTCTTAATTTTATTCAAAAACAGCCGTTTTCCTTATTATAGATCACACTTCTGCAAAAAAAACTTTTTTTTGCCCACCGATTAGTGTCCCTTTTGTGTATCCCTTTATAGTCCATTTAAAGAGGCTCCCCAACTTCCACTTTGTTTGTTCCTTTAGCCCTGGAATGTCTAGGCTGAAGAACATTCTGCTCTCAAGGGTATCTGCTTTACCTCCATACCCTAAATATTTAAATCCCATGTTATGTGTCTTTTACTTTACCATATAACCAAAATATATTCGTACTAAGGCTTTAAGCCCCACCACTGTGTTCGCACGTCGTTGGCATGGTTGGGCCTAGTAGGATCTTTTGAAATATGCGCTAGAGTTGCTGGTTATCGGCAACTCTTTTTGCTAGCATATGGAACGAGATCCAAAGTAAGACAACACAAAGCAACTCAAGGTGTTAGCATACCGTGCTGATGAGTGAATGACATCATGTGCCTTAAACAGGTGTCTCCAACGGTGCCTCTAGATACAGGGCGACCTCTCAGAGTATCTAGCCTTACTGCGGTAATGCGGGGCTCTGCCGTGGTGGACTTTATTTCCCTAGCTTCAAACAGAAAGCGGACAGATGGAAAAAACTAACAAAGGCGCGCTGACCGAAACGGATAAATCCGTTTGAAAAGTGCCACCCAAGGTCACAAGCAGACAAAGGTCGCCCGAAACGGGTAAATCCATTTCAAAGGTGCCCCTGAAGTCACAGGCCCCTGTTTGACGGGATAGGGCTCATCCATCCCGAACAAACAGGAAGGATCCTGAATCCAAACAGAAGGCGGACAGAATCGCTTTTATAGAGAAAGGGTTCCCTGGCTTTAAACAGAAAGCGGATAGGACGGTTTTCATTGGGAAAGGCCGGAGATACAGACTCAGAAGAAACATCTGGTTCCTGTAACAAGGACCTGGTAGCTACCCACGTCACTAGACCAGGAGAGGAGGGCATAACGGTTCTAATCGTCTGCTCATCATACTTTCCAGGAGACAGGGACAAGGTATTGTGCTCGTGCCCCGGTAGGGGGCCGAGTAAGAGGAATGTAAGAACTCTCTCCCAATCTGATATCGGATTTATTAGAAGTCTGATCCTTTGAGAAAATACGAGTAAAAAGGTGTGAGAGACAAAGACCGGGGGTTGCAGGGGGGAGGGCGAAAAAAATCCATTCCCTTTTTAAACCTAACTTTACTTAAACCTAAGGCTTTAAGCCTTTTTGGATAATTGTCCCCTTTGATAACGGTGTCACATTAACCAAAGGGTGGCATTTTATCTTTCTTACCTCCAACATAAGTAAAAACACAACTTTTTTTTAAATTTAAAACCTAAAATAAAATAAATGATCGTGTTTTCCTCTTTAAAAAAAAAAAATTAAAAGCACTTTGATTTAGGAAAGTTCTAGTGTGCATGTGTGTGGTTGTGGTGTGTTTTGCCAAAATTTTTACGTTTTTAAGGGTCCGCATTAGAACAAATTTCGTTATTAAAGCGGTTCTCTTTATTTCGTTTAAATCTAATTAATTGGGAATTATTCTAAAATTGGCCAAAAATTAAACAGGCACGTTACAAAAATATATGCCACAAAAGTCGAAAAATCGTATATGTTCCAGAAACTGTATTTGGCGATGTTATCTTTTAAATTAACACTTGTTTAAAATGCACGCTCACGTATCGGCTCTCTAACATACAAATTATCCTGTGCTTTTCGGGCTATTGTGGGTGCAGATTCGTAGGTAAAATATTTATTAGAGTATGTTAAAAATGGAGGCACGATTTAAACCCCTTTATATTTTTTTTTAAAATTTTTTGTAATAGCGGCTTTACATGTTTACGTTTCTTTTTAAAGTGTTTCCGTTTAGAAAAAAGGTGAGAAAATTTAATTTGTTGCTGCTTTTTCACGTTAAAAAAAAAAAAAAAAAGAAGCTGAAATTTATTTTTGTGTCAATTATAAAAGCAAAATTGAGTTTGTTTTCTTGACCGTTTGAACAATTGCACTTTTATTGTTTATTTTTTGGATTTTCGGTATTTTTGAAATAAAAATTATTGTTTATTTGATGTTTCGATTATTTAGTTAAATAAATTTTTTGAAATTTTTTTTTAAAAAAATAAATATATTTTATATATTTATTAAAAAATATTTAAAAAAAAATATATTATATATATATATATATATATATATATATATATATATATATATATATATATATATATATATATATATATATATATATATATTTTTTAAAATATCTGTTTTTCGCTTAATTGAGGCATCTAAAATATTTACATAAAAATGTTATCAGATTTAAAAGAAATATAAATGAGGAACCCGTAAAACTTGTTTTTTTTAAGGGGAAATTTTTCTAAAAAAAAATTAACCCTTTTTTTTCGTAAATTTCAAAAAAATTTTCGTTACCAAAGTGTTTTACTTATTTTATATTATACAGTTTCAATAAAAATAATAATTATTTTATTAAAGAATTAAAATACATTATTTTTATTAAAAATTAAATTTTATATAATATATCGTTTTATGTTTTTTGTTACTATTATTGCAAGAGCAGATTAGCTTGTAATAATAATAAAAAAAATGAATTTTTCAAACCAATATTATTTTGGAAAAAACCAAATAATTTTTCGTTAAATTGATATTAAAAAAAAAATAAATTAAACTATAAAAAAGATTTTTCATATTTTTGGGGGGGTTTCCCCTTCCCACTTTTACATAAAAAATTTTGAAAATCCTAGGTACGGACTTGCTCAAACTTACCACTTTGTTTTTAATTAATTTAATTATTTTTTTTTAATTTTTTTTTTAATTTTAATTTTATTTTTAATAAATTCCCTTTCTTTCAAAAACACCCCCGGTCTTAGTACTTAGGTTTTGCCTTTTGGGCTTTACGAAAAGAAAGTAAAATTGGCAAAGAGTTGGGCTCTTCCTTTTAAAATAGATAATTATGTTTGAAAGGTTGGGGGAAAATAGAATTATAACAGAACTTTTTACTATGTTTTCGGAAAATAACCAAAAATATTTAATGTTTTTCCCAATACAGAACATGGCGTCAATTTTAATTTCTTCATTTTATTTTTTTGCTTTTTAGTTTATGCTATTGAAGTAACTTTATGTTTTATTGCAAAGAGCATAGCTTCTTTTTTTTACAAAGTAATTTTTTTTTAGTGGTGTTTAAATTTTAAAAACCTTTTAAAACCTGTTTTTATTTTGCATTTAAATTTTTAAAATAAAAAAATAAAATATTCTGTAGAACGACTTAAGTTTTTGCACCCTAAAATAAAATTTTTTTTACAAAATAAAGAAATATTATGGAGAGATTTATAAAAGTTCAATTTTTAAAAATTTTGGTTTCCCTTTTTTTTTAAATATCAATCAAATATGGTTCGTATGTTCAAAATATTTTTAAAAATTTGCATTAAAAATTTTACCTCTGGAACCATATTCATTATTTTTTTTTGTCGGGACAGTTACAAGGCTGGGGCCCCCGTAAAAATACCGTGGGTGTTTAAAGTGTGCTAAGAGGGAGTTTATTTGCACAAGACTTAAATAATTGAAGATTGGGAGAAAAAGATAAAACTTCTGCCGGTAGCAGGTTCCACAGTCTGGACACTCTAGGGATTCGTGTCGAGCACTTTGGTCGTCCGAGGCCGGGAAATGGCAGATTTTTTAGAGAAGGTATTTAAGGCGCTGGGAAAAATTTTTTTAATATTTTTTTTAAAATATAATACAAATGACCCCCGAATTTTTTAAATTCCTTTTTTTTTTTTTAAAAAAAAAAACTTTTAAAGCATTCTGAAATTTAACAATTTGTAAATTTAGTATGAAAAAAATATACAAAAGCCAGGTTATTTAACGATCTAAATTAAAGATCTTTGCCAATATGCACATATAGGCCGCTGTCTAAGTTGAAAGATAAGATGATTGGCTCCCGCCAAACCACGTAACTTACAGTGCCCCATAAGGTTATTACTGAGTATTTTCGGAGTAAGATACAAATACTTTTAAAAAATTGTATCATCCATTTAAAGGGTGTAGTAAAATGTAATGTTAGTGATGTAGTGAAAGTAATTTTGTATTATTTTCCCTTTAGCTTAAATCGCAATGTCTTTTAGCTAAGAGAGCGGCCAATATACGCTTTCCTTACTTTAACTTTCTATACCGCTGTTTACTCCCACGTATGTATTACGATTCTTGATCACCTGGCAGGTAGAATGTCCCAGCAAAATGATCTATCCCATTAAGAATAGTTTCTGTGGTATATAAATATTGATCTGTTAAAATCCCAAAGTGCCGTTTTAGCCCCGCCACCCTTCCGCCAGGTCTGCGTTTTTGTGTTTAGATATCATAAAAGAACCATGGGACAAATTTTCATAGTGCCTCTAATACCTACACTTAAACGTCTACCAACTACCCTACTATAGGCAACAGATTTTCATGCAAAATTTTCGAATGCACTTAACATACTACTACAAAATATTTAACGTCTTCATGATAAACGCATAAAAAAATAAACGTGTAATATGTGCTTAATTAAAAAATCTTACGTATAACAAAACTTAATTACAAATGTGTAAATATGTGCCAAACAACTAATCGTGACAAAGTTCAATATCGCCTTTTAACAATGCTTTTTTAATAAGACGTCTCGTAAAGCGATAATGTTATTATGAAAACCCTCATAAAACTTTCTTTTATAGGTAAAAAATAAGCAGCTCGAAGCGGTTTATCGCCCATATAAATCAAATCTCCCCAACCTCTTTGTGGGGGGATTTCGGCTCGGTATCTGCTTTTGCTATACGCTTTCTACACTCCATTTCAGCTAAAATACTTCCAATTTTCGGTAACTACCTTCATATTATGTTTTCGACATTATTTTTATTTTCATTTAACTGCAGGACTTTTGTTTCGGATTGATTCTTTTTACGAAATCTTAAGAAATCCAATTATTTATTGAGTACACATAAGTGGGTGATACAAAAACATATTTCACTAGTCAATATGGCATTAGCTGATATTCTTTAAAAAATTATATACAGTAAAACTTGTGTTAACGGACACCCTTCATCGGCCACCTGTGTTATCGGCCACTTTTAAGGTAACAAAATCTAGTTTAAAAGGAATTCCTTATATAAATACCCTTAGATAATGGCCCCTTATAAAAACCAAGGAGCAAATCCAATTTTTATAACCTATTTCAGGTAAAAAACCTTTTTATATTGGCCGGAATTTCTTTGGGCTAATTTGTAATTTATTATTTTATGATTTATTCTGAAAATTTTAAAGGTGAAAATACCCAACAATAATATTTATGGCCATGTTTAACTGGCATTAGTGGCTATAGGGTGATTATCTTCACATTATATTTTTAGTGGTGTCTTAAACGATAAGAATAAAAGGTATCATGTTCGGAATCGAAAAGTGTTTAATTATGTTCCAAAACAAAAAGGTTTGTCACTAAAGGAAAAAATAAAGTTAACGCGGGGCTCGCGAAAAACTTGGCCGAAGAGTTTGCCGTGGAAAATTTTTTCCCAAAAAAATAATTTTTATCAGGAATAAAGCTGAACTTAAAGAATGTTTGAAGAAGTTGCTAATTTAGAACAAAAAGGAACTTTCCAAAATCAGGTGGATTTTGGGAGTAACTCAAGTCTTCTACAATTGATTCTGCAAAGCAAGAGGTAAATGTTCCAATATATGGACCGTTAATTAAACAAAAAGCACTTGAGGCAGCAAGCAATTTATAACTAGATTATTTTGTAGCATCGAATGGTTGAACAACTGTTACCTGGCAATACTGGCCACCCTTCTATAAAGGATAATTATTCTTAATTTTATGGTGGCCGTTATAGACAAGTTTTACTGAAGACGAAATAAAAAAATAGTTTTGGTAAATCTGCAGGGCAAAAGAGGTAAACCGATATAGGGAAAAAGGCCTTTTGGATCTTGCGCAATAAATAATACGGTCAGGTCCGGACTTTCATAAATCTTTGGTAGTATGTATTTCAATCTTGGTACACAAATTTTTGAAATGCTAAGCCAAAAATATAAGCAAAAAGCCGTAAAATTTTAATTAAACAAGATTTAAAACATTTTTAAAAAAAACGGCCAATTATATAATTTGCAAACTAATGTTTAAATTTTTTCCCCCTTTGATTTTTTTTTTTTTCCTGTAAAAGAATTTCTTAAAAATTTTGAGAGAAATAAGGGGAAAGCCGGGGAATTCAAAATTTTAATAAAAACCCTTTAAAACTTTTAAATTTAAAAAATTTAAAAAGGGGGGGGAAATTTATTTTAATTTTGTTGGGGAATTTTTAAAAAAATGATTTTTTTTAAAAAATTTCCCTTTAATTTTTTTTTTAAGAAAACTGATGTTCCTTTATCCCCAAAAAACCGGTAAATAATTTAAAAACCCGTTTCTTTTTAAAAAAAATTTTGGTTTTTTTGTAATTCCCGTTTTGGAAAACCAAAAAATAAAAAAGTTTTTGGGTTTGTTTTTAAAAATTTTAGCGTTTTCCCCTAAACACAAAATTTTTTTAGGGTTTCCAAAGGAAAATTTTGCAAAATTTAAAATTTTTTTAGGAAAAATTCCTAATTTTAAACTTTTTTTAAGGCCAAATTTGGGCCCCAAAAACCCTTTTTTTTTTTTTATTTTAAAAGGGAAAATTTTTTTTAAAAGTTTAAAAATTTGGGTTTTTAAAAAAGGTTTAACCCAAAATTTTTAAATTAATTTTTAATATAAAAATTTTTTTTTTAAAACCTCCAAAATTTTTTTTTTAAAATTTTATTTTTTCAAAGGAGGCCCAAAATTTAAAAAATTTTTAATTTTGCCTTTTAGGTGCCCCCTTTTTTTAAAAAAAAAGCGGGTTTTTTAAAATATTTTTTCCCCTTTAAATTGAATAATTTTTGGGGGTTTTATTTAAATTAGTAAAATTTTAGAGTCATATTTTTTTAAATTTTCCAATTGGAAAAATATGTTAAATTTATTTGGGGAAAAACAATTTTTTTAAAAATAAATCTCCATTTTTGGGTTTTGGGGTTTTTAAAGGTTGGAAATACATTAAAAATAAAAAGTTTCAAAAAAATTTTAAATAGTTTTTTTTCTTGAGGCCCCAAAATTTTTTGATTCCCTTAATTGAAAGGTTTTTTTGGGGGAATAAAAGGAAGGGATTTTCACCTTTAAAA
>JAHBCN010008247.1:0-39585 GCA_019359885.1 Listronotus oregonensis
TAAATAGTGTACACATTTAGGCTTAACAGACTATATAACTGACAAACACTATCTAATAAGAATATAGTAAATGTACACGTTAGGTACAATAAATAAATTATTAATATTTTTTTCTTGTCCATTAATTAGCGACTAATGTTTTAAGGGAATCGTTTAATATGTTTGTTAGCTCTTGAGCATGTATAAGTTAAGTTTTATTTTTTTGAATCACACTTTTATATTTCCTCTACACCATCAAAATTCGTTTTTTTTTATAAAACAATTTTTTATCAAAAAATGATCTTCAAAAAAATTTACAATAAACAAAATTCTCATATAAAGGGTAAATTCTGCACGAATTAAAGGGAAGCATTTAAAAAAGCCTGACAAAGAGGTGAGAGGGTTTCTATTAGGTAAATTAGTTTGACGTAAATTTTAGGCAGCCTGTTTTTAAGTCAACAAGGGTGTCTAGTAGCAACAAACCATAATATTGTTCCTACAAATTTTTTGCTTTAAAATTACAAAAACCAAATATATTTAATTATTAGTTAAATAATTATAATACATCAAGTAAATCTAAAAATAGGGGATTTATTCTTAAGAATTCGCAGGCGTCGAATAATAATGATAATTTCGGACTAAAAACAAGGCGCTAATGTAAGCAAAACCAATTTAGATTGATTGCAAAATTATGCATATACCGGGTGACGACACAGCGGACATGCAACAATCCATAACCTTTTTATTTATAGGAATTAATTTTTGAAATTTAGGTGATGCACCTTTCATAAGGACATGCTTTTAATGACTAAATAAAACTATTTTTTACTTTCGGTTTAACCGGAAGTAACCCTAAATTTTAAATTTTAAAAAGCGCCCTGTATACATTTTTAGCCTACCTGATCTGCCTCAAAATTATCTTTTCAACCATGTATCACTTGCCAAAATCGATTAAATTTTAGTAGGCCATGATGTGACTATTACAAATTATCAGCACGGAAAAGGCGTTAAGATGTAAAGAATAAGGTGCAAAAATATTTGTGATTTTGTTAATTTTTATCTTATTTATAAGATTTAGGAATAAAGGCTCCTTTTTAAAATTTTGGAAATGTTTTTTTTTTAACGCTTAATATCTCAAAATCCAAAATATGAAACACCAATTTTTATATAATGTAGCTTTAGATCAAGCATTTACTATTTCATATAATTTATCAGAACTAGTATGTGGAACTAAGTTTTTTATTAAAAACGCAAAATTATACATATCTATATTTCTATGTGTGTTTAGTTCACCTTTGTGTTATTTGTTTAATTATTAATTAAATTCCTTTAATTTGTTTTAAAAAATTGTCTTTTCATTTCATGAATCTCTTGATATGTTTTGTTATCCCTATGCTGGGGTATCACACTGCCTACTTAGCGCATTGTTGTTACCTGTACATACTTATACTTATTATAAGGATTTGCGAATCAATGTATGTATAATTTTGCGATTTTGGTAAATAAGTCAGTTGTGCGTACCAATTTTGATAAAATATATGAAATAGTGAATGTTTCATTTAAAGTTAAATTTAATAAAAATTAAAGTATCCTATTTTGGATTTTGAGATATTAAAAAAATACATTACTAAAATTTTAAAAATTAACCTTTATTCCTAATTCTTATTAATTAGATAAAAAGTAACAAAATCATAAATATTTTTACGCCTCATCGCCTACATCTCAACGCCTTTTTGAAATAAAATGATAAATGTGACAAATGGTTAAAAAGATATTTTTGAGGCGGATCAGGTAGGCTAAAAATATATACAGGGTGCTAAGTGAAAAAATTGGTTTTATTTAGTCATTAAAAACGTGTTCTTATGACAGGTACCCACATTCCAAAAATTATATGAAAGTATTTCAGTGAAAATACTTATAGAAGAGCGACAGATCCCCTACAGCTCGACGGTGGACAAGAGGAGAAAGCTTTTCTGTAAGACGAACGGCTCTTCTTTGTATGGAGTCTAGGATGCTAAGTGTTGTAGGAGACGCCGTTCCCCAGACATGAGAACAATATTCCAAAGAGGGTCTGATTTGGGATACATACAGAGTATACATCCTCATTAACTTATGCTTGTTTTCCAAATCAGGCTTATTGACTAGCTTGAGAAATTGAATGTTAGAGTGGAGGGTACTATCGTCAGCAAAACTATGAATGGGATTGATTGTGGAAGATAGAAGGTCGTTAATGTGTAGAAGAAACAGAGTGGGTCCCAGTACTGAGACCTGGAGCCCCCAGCATTAATTTGGTAAAAGCAGGAAGAATGACCATCTACAGTAACTGATATACGTCCGTTAGAAAGAAAACTGGAAAGCCAAGAGCAAAGTTTAGGTGAAAGGCTGTAACAAGGAAGGTTGTTTAGAAGCCCATCATGCCAGACCTGATCGAAAACTTTGGAAATGTTAAGAGCAACGATCTCAAGGGTCTTGTTCGATGTGTGAAACAAAGGAAAGAAGATCAGCTGTGGATCTTCGGTGACGGAATCCATACTGTCTATCATGTAAGATCTTGTGTTTTTCCAGATACTTTAAGATTTGGGATTTAATGATTTTTTTTTATTACTTTAACATTATTTCACGCCAAATTAAATGTTAATTTTAATAAAACCCATATATCACTATTTTTGTATATGTAAATATTTATAATACAAATATTTTAGTTTTTTTTTTCGTTTACATACTAAAACACCACCGATTTTTAATATAGGTAATAATTAGTATAAGAACCTTCTGGCGCGCAATTTGTGTAGTGCACATTTGGTTTTGGGTATGTACAACGAGCAATTTGAGGCGGCCTAAAAATAATATCTAGCCAAAATGTAAGGAAAATATTTGACCTCTAAAAAATAAGGGCTTTAAATGGACAATTACTGACCTAAATACATAAAACATATTCTAAAAAGAAGGAAAATTTTAGAAATACTAACGTTATATTAGGCCATTGGTAATAACGATTAAATTGAAACAAAAATGATGAAAGTCTGCTTGTATAAAAATAATATATTCTAAGCCCTACGTTAGCTAACAAAGCATATCATTATTATTTTTATCAATATTTTTATTTCCATAAATGATATTTCAAATTAAAAACAATAAGTGTGTGGCAACAATGGCTGAGCCGACATCTTTATCAGCATTATCAGCACAAGTTGAAAGCCAAATTTTTTCGATTTAATTGTGTAAGAGATACAACTTTTTATGTTTTTTCTATTATTTTAGGAGGCACCGACTATTTATTTGTATTTTGTTTTAGCTGTAATCATTTACCAAAGCACTGATTAGGCAGGCACAACACATCCTGTACTAAAAACTCTAAATTAATAATGAAATTTTATATAATAGCTCTTTTTATACCTGACAATACAAAAAAAGACTGCCAACACCATCTAATTCAGCTGTGACTTTGGGGGTGATTTTGGATGGTTGGGGGGATTTTTGGGTTGTGTGCCCGTGGAGACTTTTGATCAGCGTGTTAAGAACTATCACTATGCAAAGTTTGAAATCAATTCTCCGAAACCCACTTTTCATAAGAAAAATCCCCAGTTGAGGGTGATTTTGGGGTTTTGTGTCCGTGAAAACTTTTGATCAGCGTATTGAGAACTATTACTATGCAAAGTTTAAAAACAATTGGCCATAACCCATTTATCATTCCCAGTGACCTTTGAAGGTGATTTTGGGGGGATTGGAGGGATTTTCGATTTTTCTGCCCGTGGAGACTTTTGATCAGCATGTTAAGAACTATTAATATACAAAGTTTAAAAACAATTGACCAAAGCCCATTTTCCATAGGAAAAATCCCAGTGATCTTTGAGAGTGATTTTGGGGGGTTGGAGAGGTTTTCGGGTTTTGTGCCCGTGGAAACTTTTGATCAGCGTGTTGAGAACTATCAGTATGCAAAGATTGTAAAAAAAATTCTATAAAATTGCGGAGTGCTTTCAATCTAGGGCGTCATGAATACGTTAAATCGGTTAATTTTTATTCAGATAGTTATGGAAAAATAAATTTGATCGTCTTTTGTTTTTCATGGCTTCTTCAGACGGAATAAAAGTTTGTAAAATCCTTTACGGGAGTGGCTTGCTGGTATATCTTAAAAGAGACTGTTTTCAAGATACACATATTAAATTATTTATTCTGTTGTAAAAAGGTATAAATATCGTTTTAGTATTATCAAACCGGCGCAGAGAAGCCGTAATAAAACAAAGACGAATATAGTGACCCCAAAAATAAGGCTTTTTTAGCCTGTTTTGTGGATCTCACAAATCAAGGGGTCAAACTATCCCCATACACACACCATAGTACAAAATATGGCAATATTTTAAAATTTGTGAAAAAAGTGTGTTCATACACTTATGGTTCTTTTTTTATCGGCATTTACCCCTGCAAGGGCACGAAAACAACCCCTACCAGTCAATAATAACAAAAAATGTTACCTGATACCTAATCCCCACCTGATTTTGTAGAACTTTAGTAAACTTTTTTTTTTCATCGTAAATATTTAAAATAGAATTAAATTACCATAGCCAATATTTAGTAAACATACTATTACTACAATATAGTTTAACATTTTTATTAAAATATATATACAGGGTGGCAAAAAATAATTTCTTATATTATGAACGTTCTTTTGCAAATAACTCTCTTATTTTAAATGGAACACTCTGTATTTGACTATTTAATATTATGCAGAATGTTATTACCAATTCATTGGTATATAGGGTGTTTGTCTATACCTAAAACCGTTACTTTTTAAATTATTTCGAATTTTGTGTAGTGCGTGCATTTAACATGTATAGTATTACCATAATAAAATATTTTTAAAATAAGGAGGCTGTGACACAGAGACGTTACGATTGTTATTACTATGTTATTACGTGTTAAATGCACGCACTACACAAAATTCGAAATAATTAAAAAAGTAACGGTTTTAGGTATAGGCAAACCCTATATCAATAAATTGGTAATAAAATTCTGCATAATATTAAATAGTCAATACGGGGTATTCTATTTAAAATAGGAGAGTTATTTGCAAAAGAATGTTCATAATATAAGAAATTATTTTTTGACCACCCTGTATCATATTTTAATATAAATGTTAAACCATATCGTAGTAATAGTATGTTTACTAAATATTGGCTATGGTAATTTAATTCTAGTTTAAATATTTATAATGAAAAACATTTTTTACTAAAGTTCTACAAAATAAGAAATTTGCAAATATTTCAAAAAGGGTGGGGATTAGGTAAAGAGACCTTTATTGAAACATGGCTTTATTTTTGCTCTAGAATTTAAAATCGATAAGAAATATAGGGTGTCCCATTTAAAAAAAAACATAACTTTGATAATAATATGATACTTTTTTTTAATCACCCTGTATAAATGCAAATATTTTTAAATGAAAGTCCTTTACCGTCTGCATACATCCTACAAAAGAATTTTTTAAAAATTCTCACGGGCTTTAGTATAAACTCCGTGGCGGTTGGGGTGCCCCACCCTGTATATTAGGAACACAATTTTATCACAAGGGCCCGGATTTCGGAACGAGCTTGTTCCCTATACATTTTTTATGTCTGGTAAATTCATTGGCGTGCGTATTAAGGAGATATTAAATATAAATAAATTTTAAAAAATGTAAAATAAAAACATAACAGGAGTGTTTTACAATTAAATTGCATTACATGATATAACTAACGTCTTTTGAAAGTTGGTTTCGGTAAAATTGGTTCTTTTATAATTTAAAATATGTCTAAGTTTAAAAAAGCTCCTTTCGACATCACAGCTTGTAACCGGAGTAAATCGAAAATGATTTTACAAGTCAGTTATTTTATTTTGTAGTGCCTCAAAAATATGTATTAGATATCCAAAATTTTCAAAAATAAATTTTAAATCAGATTTAACATTTGGTGCATTTATAACTTCTTTACTTTTTTTCACACTTAAAGCATCATCCTGTAAACTGTCGATAACATTTTTTACCACATTATAATTTATATGGTAATATGTTAACTGCTGCTAGCCATATTTCCCCTTGTAATAGAAGGTTGTGGCGGTAATGCGACATTAGGACACATATCTTTAAATTTCGTAATACGCGCAGGTGGCTTAAGAAAAACTTTTTTACCTCGATAACTAAAGTATCAATAAGTAGATAAAAGTTACGTACCATTTCGCATATTCTATGTAGGGCATGAGCTAAACATGTCAAATGAAGCAATTTGGGAAAATGTTCTTTTAACTGTTTTCCTGAATTCAGCATATATGCAGCACTATCCGAAAGAAACAAAACACCACTTCTCTGAATAATAGTGACTGACAGTAGTACACTAATACTTTCTACTACAGATTTTGTTATTGTCTCTCTATTGGTTTTAGAAAGAAATTTACTGTTAATTAATAATGAGTTTTCAAGTTCGTGATAGCTTAAAGGTGCAACTAAAATATTAGAAACATATCTTTCCTTGATATCAGTGGTTTCATCGATACTAAACCATAACTTTTTTCCTTCCAGTGTGTGTCGTATTTTGTCCATAGTTTTTAAAATGGACTTTATCAACATAGTTTCATGCAGAGTTGATTCGTCTGGTACTTTTCTGTGGTAGTATTTTTTCCAAAAATGTCCTCGTGGAACAATAATTTATTTTATGAAGAAGAATATCAGCTGCAATAAAAGCTTTACACAAATCCATGCATAAGTCTGCGTTTGATACATAATGTTCTCGTTCTGTAGATTTGGATGCCCCCGGAAAACTTTGCATATTTTCTAAATGTTGTAAATCTTCAACATGTCGCTCAATTTGATATGGTTTTGTAGAAATAAATTAACCAAACTCCAACCTCGACTCCAACTGCACCATTTTCGTAAGCCAGTCAATAAGCTTGATTTGAAAACAAAGCGTAGGTCAATGCGGATGTCTGGGGCGCCAAAAATTTTGTTCAGTTTAATGCTTCCAAAACACAGGCTGGTTCGCTGTCGCGAAAAAAGTCTATCAATGCTCATCCGCTACATATGAGCGACAAAGTTTTACAGAACTAAGAGTCATTTATTCTTGTCGGTGTTACTTTTAAGAATAACCTTAACTGGCACAAACACATTACATCCATAGCCTTAGCAGCTTTAAAAAAGCTTGGATTCTTCTTTCGAGCCATAAAGTATTTTTTCCTTACTGTATACTCTTCATGTATTCCAAATTAGACCTTCTTTAGAATATTGTTCTAATATCTGTGGAATGGCGTCTCTTACAATTCATTTAGAGAAGAGCTGTTCGTCTTATAAATAATCCCACGCTCACAGAAAAGCTTCGTCCTCTTGCCCACCGACGAGCTGTAGGGAATCTGTGGCTCTTCTTTAGGTATTTTCACGGCTTCTGCTCAGAGGAGTTCCAGTATAATACCTCCTCTGGCAGCTCCCAACGGAGCAACACTTGGTGCAACTTTTATGAACCTTTTTACAGTTTAACTAGAGAGGCCCTGAACTTCCTGCTTTCGTAGTTCCTTCATCGCTAGAATGACCAGACTATGGAAACTGCTACCCGCAAAAGATTTCCCTTCTTCTTCCAGTCTCCAAATATTTAAGTCCCGTGTGAACAAACTCCCCCTCTCAACACACTTAAGACAAACACGGTACGTTAGTGCTTGGACCACAGCCTTTGTGGACTGCCCAAAGATAAAAAAACACCTCTTTCACTTTCAAATAAAAAAGTAGAATATGGAAGGAGCCACTCAAACTTCATTTTTTTAATTTGCAGTTATTATTGATTTGCCTGTAAGCGACTTACACCTGTTTAAATATAACAAATTATTTTGGCACAAATATAATATGATTTACCCCTTGATTTACCCTATGTAACGGAACTGGTTTTTACGAGTTCACAACAAATAGGCCTGAAGAGTTTTCGTACTGCACTTGGAGAGTTGCATTTCCACCAACAAAACTATGTTTGTGGGGTTAATTGCATAAATATGAACCCTAATAGAGTTGCAATCAAATATTTATTGATTTATAATGACAAAAGGTCTATTTTAATTTTAATTTTTTTCATATAATTTATATAAAACCATTATAAAATATCATAGTTTAATTTTTTTGTTGTTGCAAAAATTCCTCTACATTTTTTACTATTGCCACGGCTTTTGTATTGTTCCACAAGAAATCACACCGAATAAAAATACCAAAATAAAAACCATCAATACCTAAGGAAGTTGAGTTATTTATTGCATTTTTATTTGGTATATTCTATATCATTTTAAGCTCGAAATTGTAATGGTTTTTTATCGATGTCCGGTCCCTATTTATCACATATCCCATATTATTTCATTGGTATTTATCATATCACATTTCACCTTTTCTTATTATTTCAAAGTAAAATCTAAAATTTTTGAATAATACAATAAAATTCCTTAATAATTTCATACGAGAAAAGCCACAAACACCCCCATACAGAACCGATGAACCAAAATAGGTCTAAATAATGTTTCATTTCTATAAATAACATCCGCAAAAAAAAAACGATAAATATATATTCATACTAATTATGTATAAATATCAGTCAACTGATGCATGAGTTTACAAATAAAACGACCTACTTCACAAAGACCTCGATAGAGACAACACATTATACATGTTAATGAAGCAATTAATAATTTTGGCAACCTATTTGTCAGTTTGATAAACAAATACGTTTAACCGCATTTAGGTTCTTGGAAATCTAAATGAATACTATATTATGCGCATGTATTTTAAGTGTAATAGAGGGAAAGACATAAGGGTGACCAAAAAATTCAAAGGATATAGGTATTGGAAAGGGGTTTTTGAGCGGTCAATTTAACATTACCCTTTGTTGTAAACAGAGCAAATAATATAAACAGCTACAGCCTCTTTTTAAGCAGTCGCCAAACAGCGCACCATAATAATAATATCTTCTAGGTCTATTTAAAAGGAACGTTTAACCCTCGGTTCAATCAAAACGTAGATAAACAACTACCACAATCAACAACCGCTTACAATAAAGATGTTACGATCCAAAATACTTTAAATGTTAAGCCGGTTGATTTTTGCGTTTGCATTGTGAGGCATGTATAAAAGGCAACCTTCAAGATGCTAACTGTAATTATGAAATAAATACTAGAATTTGTTAATGAAATGTAGTTATTTACACCTTCGAGCATATCCTACTAGAGGCAGCATTGCCGATCGGCCGTGAGAACAAGTTTGCGAGAGAGAAAAAAAAATAGCAGTAAACCTTTTCTCTATCGCTTCACCTGCCTGATTGGTCGGTCTATTTGATTCAAGCATTAAGGATTTTTTCCCGACATACCGTTTTTACCTACTGGTTGATAGCAATTCTTTCCCCCATCATTCTAACCGTGCTTAACACGAGGCTTAACCCGCTTATCCTCGCAAAAACGAAACAGTTTACGTATGTCACGCGTGTATCAACTTACATACTAATCGTTTAATACACTTTTTAGTTTCAATTCAGATGTAAGGTCTTTGAAGAGTTAAGAAATAAGTCGAAAAGATAAAATGAAAACTAAACTTTACATTCAAGATATTAGCTATTTCCAAGTCAACTGTAACAAGTCAATCTTTTCCTTTATGATTTAAAAATAATTGCACTAATTCATCTATTTGGGAATTAACTGATTAAATAGAAAAGTCTGCAATCCAAATAGTTGTTAAACCATAGCAAAAAAAAAACATTACAAGAACCAAAAAAATAGAAAAGCCGCAAATCCTCCATTAAGTATTTTAATTTGACACTTGACATAACCATTATGAACGCTCCACTCGACTAGTGGCGATAGCGGTGGATACTGGGTACAAAGTAAGTAAAATACTTTACTGCTTCTCGCCAAAATAAACCGGTATGTTAATTGCTCTAACAATTTTCAACACAGTATGTCGCCAAAATTTGTTTATTATATACAAAGCTCGATACAAAGTAAAATGAAGTGGCGCCAAAAGAATCTATTCAGGTTAGAGTTAACGTAGTAAGTGATGATGTGATGAAAGAAAATCATAGAATCCCAAATACGGCCAATAATTTTTATTATTGAAAAAATTAATACCTAAAAACGAGCCTAAAAACATAAAATATTTTATGATCTCTTGTGGAAAAAGTCTCCCAAAACCCTTAAAAATTACCTGTATATCGTTTTAGGGTGAGTATCATATTTAGACGCCGACATAGGTTTTTGTCGAAAGTTTAACCTATTTCAGGTAGTTGGGATATTTTGTGACTTAGCACTTACACCCGATATACAGGGTGTAACACCAGTTGGGAATAAATTAAACAGTGATTTTTTTAGTAAAAAATTAAAAAGAAATTAAATAAAGTTTTGCCCTACGAATATTGGTTTCTAAGTTACCGGGTGTTAAAGTTTAAAACAAAAATTGTTTTAATTATTAATTTTAATAATTAATATTAAACGCTTAAAGATAATGAAACGAAAACCAGAGGTTAATTTAATAGTGCCCCAGTAACAGCAAAAAAATTACTCAGTGGCATGCGTACGGGTATTACCGTAGTGATTTTTTTTTATGTGGTACGCGACTGTTCTCTTTTTAAAATATTATTTCTTCAAATTTATTTTTTTGTTTAAAACAAAGTGTAACTTTTAAGTTTTCTTTATATCTCCCATCATTTTCCCATAATTAAGCCTTTTGAAAATACCAATGTATCCGTTGCTTACACACTAAAATGTAGAAACATAAACAAATGTAAACAACACAAACATTAGCGCATATGTTTTACATAATTTTTTTTACGGTTGCAAGAGTTCCGTACCAGAACTTTAGAGAAAAAACTATGACAAAGTCGATCTAAGTATCGAATTTAAAAATATTTAAATCTAAGGCTTTGACGTTAAATCCTAAAATAACATTCAAATAGGCGAGGTGGATGCCGGAGTATTATAAGAGTTTGTCTCAGAGTTTGTATATTTGGTAAAAGTGGTCTTCTAAGCTTCAAGTATTAATTTTCGCGCAACATTATACCAAATACCGATTAAAGCGTTAGCCCCATACAGACCAGACAAAAGAGTGATATGTATATATATATATATATATATATATATATATATATATATATATATATATATATATATATATATATACGGGTAGGGATTTTGGCTTTTGGGGTAAAGAACTCTAAAAATATTTTTTTTTGCCGGGAATAAGCTTTGGCATGTAATTGGTAAGGAAAAATAGGCAACGAACTTCCGGAGTGTTAGTCCGAGAGCTGGTAAAAATTTTTGAGTGGGTTCCTCGGTAGGTTCTTAAGGCACTTTGAAATTTGTGTAATTGTCCTTGAAGGACCCCTAAACATAAAAGTCAAGGTTTGGCTAAAGGGTAGTGGCATCCTACCAACCCTTGATTTTTTAATTCATATATAATAATACATATAATATCCCGCAAACCAAACAGAAGAATAATTTAAAATTGGTGACTAATTTAAATGTTTGTTCTGTTTTGTTGTCAAAATATTAAATCACAAAATTTTACTTAAAAAATAAACCATATTTTATTTACATTGATAATATCTCTTTAACACATATCTTGAAAATTGGAAGTTAGGGATTTTCGACCTCAGGCATCGATACCGCATGTCCAAATTTCGGAATCCAAAAGAAAACCTTTTTATTTCACATCCTGTATATTCAAAAGTCACATTCAATAACGTAATTTTCTAAGATCGTAATAGGATATCAGCTGTCAAATTTTAACGTTTGACATATAATCAAGTGTTGGATTTTTTTTCAATTTTAAATATAAAGGGTGTGTCATAAACTCGTAAAGAAGTTATCTTTATTTTGGAATCCCAAAATTTGGACATGCGAAATTGATTTGTGAGAGTCGAAAACTCCTCACCCCAAATTTTCAACATTATCAAAAGTTGGGTTTCAATTTAAAAAAAATCATTGACGACGTCATATTTTCGCATATTTTAAATTTGGGATATACTGTTTAAATACGTCTTTCATAGAAAATATTTAAAATACTAAAAAATTCGAATCGATGAGTTCAAGAATTTTTCCAAAAAATAACTTTTTCATGATTTATTGAATTTAATGCAAGTTAAAGACTCGCCTCGAGACTTGCACTCACACAAACAAAGAATCATCCAGTTGTTGTAACACCCAAAAGTCACAGCCCTTGTTTATCTACCTACATCTGATTGATTTAAAAAACTCAAGTAACCTTTCTCCGTTTATAACTTTTTTGACCTTTTTATTTTATGTTATGCTTAAACATTGACAGCTCTATAAAGTTGGCTTTTGTATGAATAAGTATCACACACATATAAATTATAGTTGAATTATAGCAATATCTTTACTTAAATTTATAATGAACATCCAATATATTTTAATGTATTATTACCAAAAATAATATGAAAATATTTTTAAACTCTTGGAGATCGCCATAAATTTCTCTCAAATTCTTGTATGTGTAAAACAGCTTATATTCGTTAATGTACAAAATCGACAATAAACAGTGGCGGATCTATCATTGGCCTTAAGGGGAATACTTTGGCAAGAAAAAATTTCATTTAAAAACTTGCGAAAGAAGTTGATTTTTTGAGTCAATCCCCAAAGAAAAAATGGGACTTTTAAAAGCAAATTCTTGATTTGTATGGGTTTTGTGAATTTAATCAAATTATACAGTCAAATCCCAAATTTCGTAAAAATATCTGCATTTCTCTCATGAAAAGGTAAAACCGAGAGGGAAACCGCAATCAAAAATCTGTACACCAGATTACACAAAAGTCAAGATTACACGGATTACACGAATTACACAGAGATTACCCGGATTACACGGATTACACCCAAGATTACACGATTACACAGATTGCACAGAGATTACACAGATTACACAAGATTACACACAAAAAATGTCTTTTTGTTTCGTTATTAAACCAGCTTTAAAAATATTTTTTTGATTATTGGATCCATTTAAGTTTTTTCTATTGCCCTAAAATAGTTTTAACTAACTTTTTTACTGTATCTAACCACAACTAACCACAACTTTATAGATAGTAACAAAGAATTATGGAAGTCCGGCTCTAACCTACTATTCATTGCGCAAACTCCGCGGGGCCAATCCCCCTATTTCCGCTGCCCTGCACGCCTGGACAATTTTGTTCTACAGTATTGGCCTTCCATACACCTTTAAACTTCCTTGGTCGTCATCCATAACTAACCAACTAGCTCAGATCCAGCAAGAAGAATTCTCTGAACCTAAGTGTTAGATACTGGTCTCTGATTGGCGCATTTCTCGTCCTCATTTCGTTTCTACGAACCAGGAATAAGCAAGGCGTTCAAAACAAGCGATGTTGCCAGTGTTAAGATTATACGATATTTTTAAATCGGTGGGTAAAAACTAGGTACTTTGGTTTTATTTAAAATGGCATATCGGGCTATGTTATTTATTTTCTCTCTATAAAAAGTTTTATTTTATGACTGGCGAGACTAACAAAAAAATAATTATTAAAATTCAGGCCGGGCCAGGTTTACTTAAATTGCAGTGTCTTAACTATTTACTATTCATTTTATAAAATGGTCGTATTTTTAAGGTTAAATTCAGTTTAATTTATTTTGCTTATGTATTAAAAAATCCCAATGCATAAAGCGTTATAATATTTTTAAAAATTACTCCCTATACCTACTTAACTTAACGTCGTGAAAATAACTAGGTATTTGGCACTAAATTAAGTATTAACGGCACTTTTTAACATGAAAAAAATTAAAAATAACTTGAAAATATTTTTTTGGACTATAAATTGGCCAATTTGGCAACATGCACCAAACATTTAACAGCAGATAAATGGTTGCCGGGCGAAGGCTATCTCAGCTGTGACCAATAGAAATAAAGAAGTGTGGTGGTTTACATTCAAATTATTTTGCTTGTGCAACCAGGGCTAACTAAATATACCACTTTCTTCTTTTATTTTGATTAAACATACAACATACAATGAATGCGCCTTGGTGCCAAAAATATATTTGGTGCAGCCCAAAGCATTTGCTGTATGTGGGGAATAATAGGGAGTTTCTGGCACCCAATACTTAATAAATTAAATACGAAAAGGGAAAAATTACAAAATTGAATAACTGAAATCTGTCAATAAAAACGTGACGATTTATCTCTGTATCACAAACTCGATCACAAAGTAGAACTATTTAAGATGTCATATGTCGTCTACGTCCAGGCTGAGATTTAAAGAGACACCAAAGAATATTATTCGTAGTAGTATCAATCTTTGGAGACACCTACAGTTTTTATATATGAATGACCCAAAATTACTTTTTTTCGCGTTTTCGTGCCTTTAGAAAGTTGGTTATTTTCCCAAGATTACACAAAGATTACATAGATTACACTCAGGATTACACGTATTACACAGGGATTACACGGATTACACAGGGATTACACGGATTACCCGGAGATTACACGGATTATACAGAGATTACAGGGATTACACAGAGATTACACGGATTACACACAGCGTGTACACCAGATTCTCGCTGCGGTTTCCCCCTCGGGTAAAACCTATTGAGTCAAATTTTAGCGAATTTAGGATCTCTATACAGAGTGATTCATGAGTAAATGTCAATACTTCAGGTACGTAGTCAGGGTCCAAAAATAAACTTAAAAGTCTATACAAATATGGGTGCTTGAAAATGATAAAATGTAGGTAGCTTATGTTTTGCTAAACATAATTTAAGAATAATAATTTTATTGAAACTTAAGATACCTATTGTTTAATTATTTTTTTTTTTATCTTGGGACAGTCCACGAAGGCTGATGCCTAAGTACTAACGTACCGTGGGTGTCTTCAGTGTGGTGAGAGGGAGTTTGTTCACACGGGACTTAAATTTTTGGAGATTGGGAGGATAAGGAAAAACTTCTGCGGGCAGCAGGTTCCATAGTCTTGACACTCTAGGGATAAAGGAACGAAGAAAGCGGGAAGTTCGGGGCCTCTCTAACTGAACTGTAAAAGGATGCATAAAAGTTGCACTACGTGTTGCTCTGTTGGGAGCTGCCAGAGAAGGAATAATACTGGCCAATTCTTCTGAGCAGAAGCCGTGAAAATACCTATAGAAGAGCGACAGATCCCCTACAGCTCGACGATGGGCAAGAAGAGGAAGCCTTTCTGTGAGCGTTGGATCATTAATAAGACGAACAGCTCTTTTTTGAATGGAGTCCAGAAGGCTAAGTGTTGTAGGGGACGCCATTCCCCAAACATGAGAACAATATTCCAAAGAGGGTCTGATTTGGGATACATACAGAGTGTACAGATTGGAAGAAGAGAAATATTTTCTGGCTCGAAAGAGGAATCCAATCTTTTTTGAAGCTGCCGAAGCTATGGATGAAATGTGTTTGTGCCAGTTGAGGTTATTCTCAAAAGTAACGCCGACAAGATTAAACGACTCTTTGTTCTGCAGAACTTGGCCGCTCATATGTAAGGGATGAGCATTCGCAGACTTTTTCCGCGACAGCGAACATGACTGTGTTTTTGAGGCATTAAACTGAACACTATTTTTGGCGCCCCAATCCAAGATAAGTTTGAGGTCTTGTGAAAGAGATATCTGCATTGACCTGCGCTTGTTTTCAAAATCAGAATTACACGGTGGCTTAAGAAATTGAATACTAGAGTGGAGGGTACTATCGTCAGCAAAACTATGAATACATACATTTTTGTTTTATTTTTTTTTAATTTTGTGATAATAAAATCAGATGCGTCCTATTTTTTTAAAATCCAAATATCTCGAAAACGGTTGCTCATATCAATTAACAGGTATACCTTTTTTACGTAAGAATGACAAAACAATTATTTAATTTACTTAAAAATGTAATACAGGGCCGTACCAAAAAGTTGTGATTGTTCAATGTAGTAAAAAGAAGTATAGGTGGCGCCCCCTACAAGTAAGAGCCGTACTAAGATTAGGTTCGAATCCGTCATACTAAAAAACCCCCGGATACTAATTTTTACTTTAACATTTACATTATCATAGATTTTATTAAAAAAAAATAAAAATTCAACACGGAAACGAAGGCCTTGCAAACCCATATTTGTATAAACGTGTTTGTAGATATGTTTATTTTTGGACCCTGACTACATACCTGTAGTAGTAGTATTGACATTTCCTCATGAATCACCCTGTATAATCTGAATTTTCAATCTGATACTCCAACTGCATGAACTGAACAAACAAAATGCCTATCTGTTGAAATAATCATGCAATTGGAATATCAGCATAAAGGTAAACCCAAATTTTCCAAAAATCGACTTACTATAGGTTTTACCTTCTCACGGGAGATTGTTCTTGAAATTAGAGGCCTCTGAAATATTTGCACAAGAAAAATGTTGAGTGAAAAAATGTCAACAACTATGGTTTAAAAAAAAAACATACGATTATTTTGCAAAATCTGGGATTTTTACGAACAAAAATACAAATAAAGGATTCGCTTTTTCTCTGGAATTCAACCAAAAAAATCAAGTTTTTCTCGCAAATTTCAAAATGAAAGTTTTCTTTATCAAAGTGTTCTCCTTGAGGCCAATAGCATCTGGTATATAGGTATTTGATGTGGATGCCATATTTCACTTTTTAAAAATTAAAAGTTTAACAAGTAGATACGCAACTGCCAATATACAAGGAGTTTCATTAATATTGTGAAAAATTTAACAAATGGATAAAAATATGACAAAAATTGCCTATGAACATATGTTCTAAACTTCTTAACTTTTGAACTACAGGGCAAAAAAAAATTTAAGAAAAAGAATTAAATTATTTTATTTTATAATTGTGGATAAATATGGTGCATGACATTTGGGATAGATGATTATGTTTTTCAAGGCTCTCTTACAACAATATTTGTAATCATCTGCTACTCTGGGCAAGGGTTGAAATCTGCTACCCTCAATGGTTTTTCCATTCTATTTTATATTGTTCATTTGTATTGCAGGGTTTCGGTGAATTTTGGCTTCATTTTTAAACAGCAATATTTTCGAAATATTTTAATATATTTTTTTTTCACTTATTTGCTACACCATATTAAAACATATAGGGTCTGAAAAAAATAATTTTTCACTCACATTAACACAAAATAAAATAATTTCTTTATTTCCCATAAAAAATATACTAAAGAAATATGGCCGACCAACATGAAAAAAGTGAGAAAGAATTTCTACAAAAAGAGATGATACGATGTCGTTTTGTTTAGGATTTCTTCCTTAAAAAAGCAATGTTGTCAGATGTTTTCTAATAATTTGTTATTATTGAAGGTTATTTTTTTTCCATTTACCAGAAATGAAGTTTTTTTTTATATAGAAACAACTAATCAGAACTAACAAACAAAAACTTTCAAACTATTACCTAATTCTGGTTAGTTTTTGGTTAGTTTTCGTTAGGTTTTCCTCATTAAATTGTAATAGTATATTACATACCGAGAGTGGTAAGAAGCCCATTACACACGATTTCGAAAATTACGGTACGAGCGTGAGCGAGTACCGTAATTCGAAAGAGTGTGTAATGGGCTTACCACTCGAGTTGTGTACTATATTTTTTCTACGACTTTATGTTTAGTTTTATAAATAAAAGCAGAAGATTATGTAAACTTTAAGTAACAATACAAATAATAATACAAACATTTGCGTTGTCAAGGCGATGCTATTTGTTTCATAGCCAGCTTTACGTAAAATCTATTGAAAGTTTTCAAGATTTTGGGGGCTCGCGGCTAATGCGATTGTGGAACTGTTACGTAATATATATATATATATATATATATATATATATATATATATATATATATATATATATATATATATATATATATATATATATTTTTTCAGTAAAGCGCACCGTACTGCGAACATAGGAGGCTCCTGGACAATTTTGGATGTACCCAATTACAAAATACCAATAATAATTTTGTGGCTTGCATCTCAACTTCCGTCTCGTTTTCTCACGTGGCGCATTTTTGGTTAGGACTGGTGGGGAGTGCGGTGATAAATTCGGAATAAATTATCTGTCCAGTTTAGTTGTTTACTATGTTTTTATTTTCAGTAAGAGGATGCAGTGTTTATAGGCAAGTTTAGTAGCAGGAGCTAGCTAGCGTCAACCGACTTCGGTCTGATTTTTTTATCAGTCATAAATTTAAAATTAGTTGCTTACGAGACCGCAACGTTTGCTGTTTAAAAAAAACCAAACAGTTTTTCCTAATAAAATAAAATAATTTTCTCAAATAAATAATGGAACGTAGAAGCTATTTTTAAGAAAATAATTTAATGTGCATTCATCGAGGCATTCATAGAATAAAAAAAGAAAAATTATTTTTCAAGTTATCAAAGATGATCAAATAAACCACCTTCTTGAGCCAAACAGTAACCAAGATGGTCATAAAAACGCCTTCTGACATTTGCTAGAATGTTAAAGGTAATAAGGTAACAGACAATTATTGACACTTTTTAAAAGAAATTTCAATTTTTGGGCATAACTCTTTAAAAATTTTGAATCTAAATAGTGTTAAACAATAGAATTGTTAGAGTTTTGCCTCAAAATTTTTTACAAAAAAAAAGAATTTGGTTTTATAAAGAAAATACGGAAAATTAAAAAAAAAAAATGGATGTAATATAACTGTTATTGACACACAATTTTTCTTGAAACCTTTTTTTTGACATCCCAATTACACTTTTAAAATTAAACTTAAAACAAAGAACAAGTGAAAAAAAAAAACTAACACTATGTAATTAAGATTCAAAAAAAGTCCACTTTCAGGAAATTCATATCTTTGCCGTTCTCCTGTCCCTACAATTTCTGGTGTCGGCAGCACTCCCAAATGCAGTTTTTTTAATGTAGGAAACATCATTTTCATTAAAGATAAATGATTTTCTTTTTCTTTATTTATGGACTTCATTGACATTACTTCGACCTCATTGGCTTGTATCTTTGTATACCCCCAATTTAAAAATGGTGGCATTTCTTTTCTCCATAAATTTGCCAATACGTAATCGCCCACTTGGGAAAGGGTTTAAAAGCATCCTCTAAGTCACAATATTCATTTTCTTCTGAAAAAAAGTCAACATCATCTAAACTACTGCCACTGTTTCCCCCCTTTTTCAGATGAGTCGATTTTTTTTCTTTTTTTGTTGTGCTTGTTTTTTACTTCGATTTTTTGTTGCCGTAGCGTCTTTTTAAAACTAATCTTTTTTTTTTTTCTTCTAACTTTTGCTTTTGCGTTTTCTTTTCTGTGTGATATGACCTCCATGCATCTGAGTTATGACGGAAGGAATTTTTTTTTTTTATTTTTTTTTTTTTGTTGCCGGTTTTGGGTTGGGCCAAAATAATGCTTAAATGGCGTCGGCACGTTATCCTTAATATTTTTAAAAGGAGTTAAAACATTACTTATTGAGTATTTGACTGAGCAACTTAAAAATTTTCTCTGGTGGAGTGTTGAGGTAGTTTCTATAAGCGCTTCCACCTGGTCCTCTTACCCAGATTCTTTTAATTGTTCTTCATTTTCTGTTAGTTGAGTATCCTTTTGCTTGGCAATGTTTCTACAATTTCCCTTTAATCTGGGATTCACTTCTTTCTAACTGAGTCTTATCCATTTTTTGTATTTCCTCATTAGTTTCTTAACTTCACCTCTTTTGGTTAGTTCTTTCCAAATCTGAAACAAACTTGTATCTTCAACAGCACCATTCCAGTCTAAACTCTTCTAAAAACATACTTTAAATTGATCCAATTTTAAAGCATCACCTCTTTCTTCTAATCCCCTTAATGTATCCTTTGTTTTTATTGTTAATTTAGGGAAGTCTCCAACGAAAGAATTTTTCTTTGGATATTTTGTCAAAGTGTACATTTTCCTTACATTAAAAGGGCATATGCCACTTCCCCGGAATCCATTTTTGATGGTATCTTTATCTATCTGTTTTAGAGCTTTATTAAAAACAGACTGGGAAAATTTTGTTTCTGCATTTTATTTCCCAAGTTTTTTAGTCTCCATTTTTGGACTCTTGCCTGTAGGCAGCCTTTAGTGGTTCAAATACCCCCCACATCCAAAGCTGCAAACAAGTGAGTGGAGTCAGTAAGTAGTGTAATAAATTCTATTCCATTGGCTGCACAAAAATCTGTAAAAGATGGTGCGTAAGGTGCGTAGACATGCCCGTCCAGAAATAAAATTACTGGTTTTTCTATTTTTTCTTCTTCCAGCCAGGGATTAAATATATTACAGATATATTCGTAAAATGTTGCAGCACACATCCAGCCATTTTCGAGGTACTGACGCCCCATTCAGGTGGAAATTTGCTTTGTGCAATATAACTGGGAACTCTAATATATGGAAAGTACACGATCATTGGTGGAGCAATAGTTCCCAAAGTAGCATTTGCAGTTACAAGGACCGTAAGGTTTTCTTTTCATCCCCTGCAGTTATGTACATTCTTTTCCCTTTTTAACTAATACCTTTTATCCTGTTTTGGGAGAGCATAAAAGGCACTTTCTTACCAAAGTGCTGAAAACTCTTGATGGATTTTCTTAGATCCCCTTAGATGTTAGGTAATGCTTTTATTTCCTGAAACCAGGTCCGAATGTGATTTTCAGTGATATTTTCTCTAGCTGGTGTTAAACCTTGAGATAATCTTACACTAATTTCGGGATGTTTTTTTTAAAAACAGCCTAAACCACTTATCGCTAGTCCTATTATCATTTTTAAAGGATTTTTCTTTAGTTTTTGACTCAGTCATCATTTTCTGAACAGAGTCAAGCAGCTGTGTTTTTGTGACTGGAAAATATCTTTCAGCCAATGCCAGTATCCATCTAACTAAGAGTTTCTTCTAAGACAATGTGGTTGATGGACCTGGAGAGCAAATCCAATGAAGATTTTCCTTCTTTTTTATGAGCAGTGTTGTTCGAGAAACACCATATTTTTTTGCGGCAGCTGCTACTGGGAGTCCTTGATGAACATCCTCCAAAGCCAGGGCCATGGTTCAAGAGGATAAGTTTTTCGTGAAGTCATTTTAAAAAACTAAACCAAATATTGACACTCGGTCAACCAAATATTAACACCCTATGTCAAGAATTGGTTAGAGGTGACATTTTAAAGAGAAAATTAAAGTTTTGGCAATGTAGGATTTAAGCAATTTGAAGCGTATTAAAAACCTTAAAAACAATTAAAAACCAATTATTGACGAGTGTCAAAAATTGGTCCTTAAGCTATCTTACTAAACCAATTATTGACACAGGTGAATCACAAGGTCCTCAAACACTTTCTTTAATATATCTTACCTATTTTTTGTTGTATAGACATTTTGAAGCAAATGAAACATTGCTTGACTCCGTCTCATATAAAAAAATAAAAAAGTTAAATGCTTTTAAATCAAACACTTACCTTAACTTTTCACTATTAACCACTTAAATATTCAAGTAAAATGTGCACATGTTCACTTAAACAGCAATTTCTCCAAAATGGCTGATGAGACATAGTTGGAAGGGTATTACATTGTTGCCAAGGCATCAAGCAATATATTACCCTTTTAAAAGTAAACGCAAGTTTGTCAGGATCTCTAATTTTACATAGAATCAAATAAAAATGTCAATAAATGGTAAAGTGTCCATAATTGGTATTTTACCTTAATCCTAAATTCCCAATTCCCAATTTGTAATTGCAATTCTTGTAGATTATTAGCCCTATTCTCCTGGAAACCATAAATTTATGATTTTACGTGACCTCAGAGAAAAAAATCGTTGGGTGAGACCATGAAGTGAAAAATGTCGATTCATCAGTAAAAACAATGTTTCTTATAAAATTTTCATTGTTATTTTTCATTTCCATTACAGTTTCAAAAAATTGCCTTCGTCTAAAATGATCATCAGGAAAATTTAATTGGTTTTACTTACTTTCGTAGGATCGGTATCAATTTTTCAGCACTCTTTTCCACTGATCTTCTGCTAAAAAAAACCTGTTCTTGCAATTGTATTAATGGAAACTGTAGGATTTTTAATAACAATTCTTGCCACTACCATAATTTTCATTTCCCTTTGTTGTTTTTTTCTGAGGCACTATCATGTTTATGTTTTCTTGGAGTTAAACAACCAAATGTCAGAAGGTTTTTAATGACTCGGTAAATAGTGGAAATCGTGGGAGTCGGCCTGGTTAGAAATAAATTATTAAATACTCCCCACCTCCCTAACAGGATTTGCACGGTGATTCTGTTCAACAATTTGAATTGGAAAAAACTTTTTGGTCGCAAATAATCGACACAGTACAACTATTGCTGTCGAGCGTTCGATACCAAAGAACTATTTCAGAAATAAACGTATTGAATTGTTCGCCGGAAAATTATTGATCGATAAGCAATTTCCGCGTGCGGCGTTTTTAGGTACATCCAAAATCGCCCAGATCGTCCTATGTTCGCAGTGGTCTGCGCTTTACTGTATATATATATATATATATATATATATAAGTATATATATATATATATATATATATATATATATATATATATATATATATATATATATATATATATATATATATATATATATATATATATATACTGAGTTTTTCTTTTTTTCTTGGGATTTTTGGTTCAACAACAAATCAAAACTATTTTTGTTCCATGTTAAAAAGTTTTATTTCAGACGTTTCGGCTGATTTCAGCCTTTACCAATGATTTTTCTATCTAAAACAATTATACAACTAAGCTTTGATGTTCAGAGTATATGTTAACAATGTACAAATATTTATAAAAATGTTTTAAATTTTTTATCGACTTACCCAAAAAGGTTATTCCAGATATAATTGTAATGGCTCTTATTCACTTCACCGGTAAAATTTTATTAACTAACTTAAAGCTACATGGTTAAAAACAGTTTCTTCTTAACGAAGTCTCGATAGAATTACACAAAACAAATACTTTGTGGCTTTAATATATTTTCAAGAGGTGGCGGGTGACTTATTATAAACAAAACGCATCATCCAACGATTATAGAGTTTAGAACTGTTATATAAATTAATGTTTTATTTATAAGGGATGTTGCTTATATTAAATATTAAAATAAATTTTTTAACTATTACATTTCCAATGGTCATTTTGGTGTTGATTTTTAAGATTTGGCTTTTTTGGTTTCTTATGTTTTTCTAAAAACAAAACAAAAAGATCGATATATTAAAATATTTCTGTCCACAAATTGGTATTTTGTCAATTCTAGTCTTGAGTTCGTTGGTTTCGCCCTTCGGCTTACGTTACTACTTAACATTTTTTGAATTTGCTGGTCTGCTGATAGTTTTTTTTCCTGATGGGAAATTTGTTGGGAATGTATGTTTTGTAGTGTTTAGGTTATATGTTTTTTTTATACTATTATTTTAATATGAATGCTTGATAAATGATAAAAATATATGTTTTAATAATTATTTGATAAGGTTGTAATATACTTTACTGAGGTTTTTTATGTCAGATTTTTCATTTATTGAGTTATCATTTTTTTTTAATATAGATCATTTCCAGAAATTCTCTCCTCTGTTGATTCGGTTCAGTTTTTAGGATTTTAGTGTTGGTATAGTTAAATTTATGTGAAGTTTCATTTTCATGATTAGTTAGAGCGGTTTTATTTTTTTTGTCATATTTATGAATTTTCTTTTTTTTTCATTTTCTTGAAAATATATTAAAGCCACAAAGTATTTGTTTTGTCTTAATTCTATCCAAGACTTCGTTAAGAAGAAACTGTTTTTAACCATGTAGCTTTAAGTTAGTTAATAAAATTTTTACCGGTGAAGTGAATAAAATGTTACAATTATATCTGGAATAACCTTTTTGGGTAAGTCGATAAAAAATTTAAAACATTTTTATAAATATTGTACATTGTTAATATATACTCTGAACATCAAAGTATAGTTGTATAATTAATTAGATAGAAAAATCATTGATAAAGGCTAAAATCAGCCGAAACGTCTGGAAATAAAACTTTTTAACATGAACAAATAGTTTTGATTTGTTGTTGAACCAAAAATCCCAAGAAAAAAGAAAAACTCAGAATATATTCTAAAAGGTTCAAGAAAATAAATTATCAAGAATATATATATATATATATATATATATATATATATATATATATATATATATATATATATATATATATATATATATATATATATATATATATATATATATATATATATATATATTACGTAACTGTCTTTACGCACAGTTTTGGCTTACAGTATAGTGTTTGTAATTAGAGATTTACTGATAAAGTAGACGGTGTAATTAGGTTCTTACTAATATAGGAGTAGAAAAAATATCTTTATCATAAATGCGCCGTCAAACATTTTATTTTTGATCCGACAACGTCGCAAATTCTGGCCTTTTACTTAATCTAAAAACATAGTGTTTTTTCGACTTTTAATTTTATTTTTCTCTCCAAAAATGCATTTTTTCGGATTACTTTTTTTGAAACCTACTAAACAAAATGTATTCTTTTTATCTGTAATATTTATTGTTTTCAAATCGAATAGAGCTAAACGACACCGGACCCGTATTGCAGATATTTATTTATTTTTTTTTACTTGAAAAAGGCTTTAAATTTTTTTTAATTAAGTAAGGCCTACACAAACCATTTTTTAAATTTCAAATTTTCAATCCCAGAAAAATACAGTGAAAAAAAGGTTAAGGTTTACAGATTTCAACCCTTTTCCAGAGGAGCAGATGATTACAAATATTGTTGTAAGAAAACCTTGGAAAATATAAACATTTGTCTCGAATTTCACATTTAGGTATAAAATAAAATAATTCATTTTTTTTTGAAAACTTTTTTTCCTATTTATTCAAGGAGTTCGTCTGTAAAATTTTTCGCAATATTAAAGAAACATCCTGTACATCAACATCAAATTTGACAAATAAAAACCCAGAAAAACAAAAAAAAAGGAAAGGTATCTTCTTGTTTTTAAATTTGCCATTTCACTTTTATAATTTTTTACTTTTAGAAAGCAAACAGAATTTGTCTAATAAAAAAATTCGCGATAAGTAATTAATAAATAAATTAATAAAAAGTGTTTTACAATTGTTTTTGTCAGCCTCCTGTTCCCAGAAGGAGCTTAATATAGAAATTTAAAGCATTGTGTAGGCGACAAATACCAGTTCGTAAATATGTGATTATTTTGTGTTAAAAAACGAAAAAATGCAATATAAAGATAAAATAGGTAGGTATGTCAATAATTTATTCAATGTATTTTTTTGAATAGAAAAGAGGACTTTTTTATAAACAAAAATGCTTTTAACAGTAAACAAACATAATGGAAGCACATTAGCCAGCAAATATAGCAAGAGGCCATAAATAGGTGCTTGTTTGACTTAACATAAATATCTTTATCTTAAAATTTCTAAACTTATTAAAAATTCAGATTTATATGCCATGCCAAGTACTTACCAATTTTTATAAATCCAAACATTAAGTTATTTATTTATGAACAAATTTAGTCATTTTCACTAGATAAATAATTATTAACTGGTTTTCAATGTAAAGGCACTAATAATTTAGTACACACACAAAAACAAAACTCACAACAAATAATATGTTTCTTAAGGCGTCACTTGCACTCACTATTTTTAAAAAAAAGCCGTTGTTTGTAAATATTTCAAAAACGATCAACAAAACGTATTTAAATTCACTAAACACATTAAAACTCACTTGCCACTTGCCACGTACATATTTCGCGAATAACTAACTAATCTTAATGAGTAAAAAAACAAAAATATATTGGGAAGTCAACATCTCCTTCGCACGCGCAAGTAAACATAAAAATACGCAGACCGACGAAACCAACCCAAACGTAAAATGGAATGAACCTATCTATTCTATTTATGTGACAGAGACCACATCATGTTTAAAAACTAGAAAGCAACGTTGTCAAATAAATAGAACGAATTTCCTTGGCCAACGGAAGCCAAGCCAGTGTTGCCGACTAGTCAAAAACAAAAAAAATCCTTAAAATTTCTGAAGTGCAGGGATTTATTGGAAGACATTTTTCAGACTAAAAACAGTGCATACAATTGTTAAGTCGGCTTCACAAAGTATTTATTAGTGTATTCCGAAATTCTGTTTCTATTTCACTTCAACTTGTAGAACTTATGGCCTTCCCTAATTAGTTAATTTCTTCTTAAAAAGCTAACTGAGGCAAACCGTATAACCCTTGAGGACCTTACTTCTACATACTAAAGTTTAAACTAGTGACCCTACAATGGGCAGAGATTTTAGTCCGAACAAAACGCAAAGCTTAAATGATGACAATATTAATAATTTACGTTTTTAGGTTCTCAAGTTCTGAACTGTTTTTTTAATGAAAATTTCTTAAATTTACGCAAATAATCCCCAATTCCCAGTTTTCATTAATAATTCTTAGAACTAGGAAAAAATGCCTTATATGGCAACACTAGGCCCAGCCACGCCACGCCAAACATTTAGGCCAAGAATACTGGCACGCTGACACCTTGAATCCTGTATACACACCGAGAGTGAGGCGAGACATGCGACCGAAGTAGGTAAATAAAAGAAATAAAGGAAAAGGTGCATTGACTTATAGCGAAAACCATTGGTAAAATCAGCGCACACTGAATGTATATCTATCCTTTTTTCTTGAAACATTAAAAAGGACAATGATACACTCAGTGCGGAACTTTTCCTTTTCACTATAAGTACTATCCACGGTCTTATTGAAGTTATGAGCGGGGGAAGTCTGACTCAGCAGTAGAAAGTAAGAGTGGGTTTTTTAAATAATACAAGACATGCCATGACCTAGGAGAAGAAATAACCAAAGAAAAAAATACTAATCTTTTACAAATAATGACTTTTAAACTAGTCCAGTAAATGGAGGGACAAAGCTGTAAATAAAACTGTACAGTTTTCCCTTGTGGCGCAATTCTTAGGTCTTTGGGGATACTTTCGAGCAAAAAAAAGTTTATCAACATTAACAGGTGGGAAAGGGCTGAACATGGCCCTCAATGCCCGAAAAATGGGTTTTCCGCTAATATCTGCCAAAATATGGGAATTGGAGAATTTTTGTTTGGACAAAAAATTAAGATCGCCTACAAAAATGGTCCTTATAATTTTTTTCGAGATAACGGGACCCAAAAGTCCCCTCATTTCAGCTGCCGAACTGTCCCATTACTCTTGCAATAATGTACATTTTTGAATCATTCAAGGTTCGTCGGAATGGGAAAACCCTTACCTATCATTGCATATGAGTTTGGGTCCATTCTGATTTTTCTAGAATATTAAAAAAAGGGGTCAAAGTTTTTTTTTTCACAATATTTTGGGAGTATCTCATTATTTTATTGATATTTTTTGAAAAAATGCTTTGTTATTAACATTTATTTTTTTATAATGAGAACTTAGCAAGTGTTCAATGTTCCCAAAACATTTCCTTCACCATTTTTCTTGCGTTTTGATAAAAAATTGTTTTGCCCATCTGCATTTTTAGCGTACTACCACATCTATCCAGTGTGGAATGTTATGGATTTTTCGACAGCCGTTTTGCGAAAAATATTGGTGTTGCGAAAAAAATGGTAGGTACCATTTTTAAAGGTTTAGAGATGATCTTCATTTTTTGTCTGAACAAAAATTCTCTAATTCCGACTTTATTTTGGCAGATTTTGGGACTTTGGGGGGGCCATTTTCAGCGGGTTCCCACGTCGGAATCGTAATAAACTTTTTCTCGCTGGAAAGCATTCGGGAAGACCTAAGAATTGCGCCACAAATGAAAACTGTACAGATTTATTTACAGCTTTCGGTACTTTCAGGTCTTCAATTACTGGACTAGACTAAACCCCATTTTTCTTTACTCCGAATGGTCAGAGGACAAAAATATCAACAGAAAATTTTCCTGTACCCAAAAAACACTATGTAATTATGTAACCTTAAAATATATGCAGCAAAATTGTTCAAATTCTTCCGTTAAAGAACTAAGCGTATTAATAAACTGATCAATGTTGTTTTGATTGGCGTTGGTGTTGTGGTATTTTAGAATCAACCATCACCAACGCCAATGGTGTATCTAGGACTAGGACTACGGACTAGGAATATATTTTTATTTTAAAAAAGTTGTTTTATAACTTTATTTTAATAATAAAACTTAGCCTAATAATGTACCATAAAAACTCTTTTTTTTTAATCTATAAATGTTTTTCATCGTAAATAAAGTCGTAGTTATTTATTTATTAATAAAACTCAGAAATATAATGTTTAATAAAAAAAGGTAAGAAAGTTTTATTCAAATTACTTAAAAGCTAAAAGGTATAGACCATCTTTTTTTATGTCCTCCTTAGATACTTCAAGATCGCGTCCATTTTCGCAATTTACTCTGACATACTCTTTACAAAAAATTTAACATCTAATACCAAATTTTCTGCACCCACAATTTGCTTGACACCCTTTTAAACATATTAAACAACAAAGGGGCGTTCATAAATTCCGTGAGGCATTTTTCAGGATTTTTTGACCCCTCCGCCCCCCCTGGTAAGTTTTTGTAAGATTTTTTAACTCCTCCCAAATTCAGTGAGATTTTTTTAAATTTGTTTTTGGCTGTAAGGGTTGAATTATAACTGTGCTGGTCTGCGGGGTTCGGACAAATACGACAAAAGCTATTGTGTGAAATTTCGCTATATTTTCTTTCTAGAAAATTTTTATTTTAAATTTTAAACTTTACTTTTACGCTACTGGAAAAAATTACGTGATATTTCTAAGACCCCCCATTTTCCCCAAGTGAGATTTCTGGACGCCCTCACAACAAGCATATCTGAATAGCTAGTATGAATAGCATTAAGCCGTTTTCGTAGATTTTCAACCCAATTCAAAGGGGATTTTAGTCGCAGCAGTCAAATTAGCCCAAAAAAAATAAGAGTATAGGTATCTAAATTTACATCAAGCTAAAAAAGAAAAATTTGTTTTAAACATAATTAAAAATAACATTTTAAATTCCCAATCGTTCGGGTACGTAAAAAAAAATGACTCGAGGTTTTTCCCTGCGATTTTCTGCAAAATGGCAAGTTTTAATCGTATAATTCCCTTTTTGACAAAAATTGTAGACCCTAAAATTATCTATAAAAAGGTATTAATATTTTTTTTTGCTAAAAGCCACAGTTCCTGGACATATAACGATAAAAGTGTGTTGTAGGCGTCATTGTATGCACACGTTTCCACACCGCCTCTGAGGTGGTGTACTTAGCGCGTTTTTTTTAACGTTTGGGTTTTCCCCGTAGGCCTATTTCACAGGTTTGTTGTAATTCTGTTACTTGAAAACTATTGCAAAATAACAGGGGTAATCGCAAAAGGGGTTAGAATTGGGTAGAAGGGATGAAAATTAAAAAATGGTAGAAAAATGTATTCGTTTAATTCATAATCTTCAATTACTTCTTGTTGATCTTCATTTTGATCTTCTTCTTCTTCTTCTTCTCCTTCTCCTTCTCCTTCTCCTTCTTCTTCTTCTTCTCCTTCTTCTTCTTCTTCTTCTCCTTCTCCTTCTTCTTCTTCTCCTTCTTCTTCTTCTTCTTCTTCTTCTTGATCCCCTTCTTCTTTTTAATCATAGGTGTAAGTGAATTGATAAAAGGAATGGAAATTAAAAAACGATAGAAAAATTTATTTGTTCGATTCATAATCTTCAATTATACTTCTTGTTGATCTTCATCTTGATCCTCTTCTTCTTGATCCCCTTCTTCTTCTTCATCCTGGGTGTAAGTGAATTGCTTCAATAGCAATGTATCGCATGTCTGTTCTTCAGTATCAAACGAATTCTGTGCTGTAGGTGATTCAACATTAGAACACGACCGGCCTTGACAATTCGTGCATGCAGAGAACAAAACAGACCAACTTTTTTGCAACTACATTTAGCACTGCATCCATTTTTACAGTTGCAAAAAATTGTGTTAAGCAGTTTTTCCGGCGCAGGTGGGTGTAAAGCTTGAATTGGTACCAATGTATTGTCGACCAACTTCCAACCCAAATCTTTTGAGTCTGACAACCAGGCGACACTTGAACTTGGTAATATACCCGAAAAAGATGTTGATGAGCAGCAATAAAGTTGAAGGAAGAAAGAATTACTTTTTTTTTTTATTTCGGCCCCCTTTTTAACAAAATATGATATGGGGTACTTACTAAAAAGGTATTTTTTTGGGGGCTCCAAAAATACAAAAAAAAAAAGCGAATTCTGGTAGTGATAACTTCTGTGGAGTTGAATTACTTTTTTAAAATACGTCAGCACATTAAACAAAAAATTTTTTTTCCCGGGTTTACATTACGAAATTATGGCTTAAAAATTTGTTTGATAAAACAAAAATTTTAAACCCGTAATTTCACGTGTAAAGTTCAGTTTTAAAGCATGCATTATTTTTTTGACACGGGGGGTTTTTGTGCTATGCGCATATTTTTTTTAAAAACAAATGTCATGCAAAATTTCATGATGTAAAATGCGACGCAAAAAAGTGTCGCGACAGAAAATGGAGGGGGACGTGTGGGGTTTTTTTTTGGAAAAAAAGGGGAAAAAAGCCCAAAAAAAAGGTTTTAAACCCAAAGTTGGACAGGCGATAAAAATATACAATTTATAATTTTAATACAATTAAAGAGTGTTTTGGATCCGAAACACCCGCAGTAAAAAAAATAGAGATGCTCGAGAAGCGGCTTTTAAAAAAATTAAAAAAGCCATGCAAATGGAAACTGTTAAAGATGGGGTTAGCAAAATAGGGGAAAACTTGTAATACTTAAATAATGAATTTTTGAAGGAAAAAAATAATACTACGGGTATGGCAAGGGGGGCCAAAAATGTTTTTTAAAAAAACCTTGGTTATCTCATATGGTTTTTTTAAAAAAATTGATGGGTATACCAGAGGAAATACAGAAAATGTGGTAAGTTATCATTTTTTTCTTTTTACTAATTACATCCTCTATATTAAAAAAGATAAAAAAAATGTAAACATTTTATTCGTTCTGTTGGTTGAAAACCAAAAATGTAGAAAAAACTACACAGAAATATATCATGAATAAATAATATTATATATTTACCAAAGGGATTTCGCGCGTTGTTTAAATTTTGTATTACATAAACACACATTAATGTTTTTTATTTAATAAATCATTCTGTCTTGCCATTCTAAACCCCTTGTCCAATAAAGTAGTCACTATAATGTTGTCGATTTGGTGAGTTTTTGGGGAATTTTTTCCTTTAAAAAGGGAAGGGACAAAATGTTCCCCCTGTGGTATGTCCCCAGAACCTCTCTTTTTCCCTGTTTCTGTTTTCTTCATAATTTTAATCCTTGCTGAATAAATTTTGGGGATGATCTAGTTTTTAACCAATTTGCAAGACACAACATGCCTTTATAATTTTTCCAGTTTCTAAAAAAAAGGAATAGGCTTTTCAACATAATGAAATTTATTTAAAACCAAACCAAATGTTTTTCAATGGTTCTTCGATTTTGGAAAGTCGATATTTAAAAATTTTTTTGTTTTTTAGATAAATTTAGGTTTTGGCTATATGGTGTCATAAGATACTCAGTTAAAGGGAACGCCTGGTCTCCCAAAATAACCTTCCTTCCCAAGGAGCATTGAAAGACTTCTCCTAAAAACATTTTTTTTAAAAAAAAGATCTAGCAAATATTCCCCCATGGGGAAGCTCGGACCATAGTGCCCAGTTGATATACCTAAATTTTAAATCACTGTCACAACTGCTAGGAGCACAATACTAAATGTTTCCCTTTAATTATAGTAATCACTCCCGGAATGCTTAGGACAACGTTTTTTAACGTGTTTCCCATCTATAGCACCACCACATAGTGGAAAGTTTCTTTTTCTTAAAAACCATCAATTATTTTTTTCCCCCAATTTTCCCCCCGTGTCAGGATCTGTAAAAAATGAGAATTTAGTTCAATATTTTGTTTCAGACACCAAACATCAATCAAGAAACTTCGTTTTTGAATCGAATAGTGAAGAGTTCACTGTACCATACACACCTCCAAGAAAAAAAAAAGGGGAAAAAAAAGATCCGCTTTTTTAAATTGATGCGTTAGAAAAATTTTCCCCTTCCCCAGAACTTTTCTAATGTTAGACACGATGACGAATTTGCCCTTTTTTGCACGTCCCATAGCTCAGCGGGGCCTCAGCTTCCCTTTTTAAGCCGCCCTCGAAACTGAGGAGTTAATTTTTCCCAAATAAGAAGGCAACGTATTAAATTATCAAAGCAACCCCCATCACAAAGCGGTCCATCATCATCTACACCGGCGAGTATGGGGGGCTACCAAGACTGTAACCATCACCATACCGGATCAGCAAAACCACCTCCTCGGAAACAAAAGTCAATTGCCCAGCTGGCGGCACCTATGCCACTAAAAATACAGACGAGTTTTTTAAATACAGCGATGACATTCTTTTTCAAGCAATTTCAAGCATAACGGAAGAGGGGAAATTGTAATGTTATAATGATTAAATATATCAAAAAAAAGTTTTTTATTAACCAAATAAAAAAAAATTTTTATCTTACCCCCAAAGCAGTGTTTCAATTCTTCGTATATTTCGTCCAGCACATCCGGCAAAATTTCGATATAGTGAAGGTGGCACTCTTTTAAATTGTAAGATAATGACGTCAAACTGTTTCCCGTTGCAAGAAACCGTAAAGTTATTTAAAAATTTTAATTTTGCTGTCAGTGCTTTCGACATGCTGTATTCTTTTAGTGGGGTTTTTTTGGACACTTTAAAATTTAAAAAGAAATTAAAAAAAATTTTCACTCATTCGAAAAAAGTTTGCATTTTCTTTCAGGATCTTCATTTCCCCAAATTAGAGATTAACCGTGTTGCACCCAGATGCTTTTTTTTTTAAACCCCTCCTCGAACCACCAACGTCTTTTCTTCCGAGATAACCTTTTTTTTATTTTTTATTTTTTTTCTAAAAGATTTTGCATCATAAAAAAAAAGCTCTTATTTTTACAGGGCCATTATCTACGCAATACTGATGATTTCATGACAATAATTTTTAACGAAAGAAGTTTTTTCATGTGCTACAATTTGTTTTTTACGGAACTAGTTTTATCATGCAAACTTTTTTTCCGTAAAAATCCGGTTTAAACATTTTGAAGACTGTTGTTTTACCCCCCTTAAGGGACGGGGTTTTCCCCTTTTTTCCCGATATTCTCATAGTTATACTTATATGTATATTTTATATTTTAAATGTAAGTTACAATCACCATTAGAAAAATTTTTTTTCTTATATTACAGCTACAAAAGATGTATTTACGTGACGTACTTATGCATACAATGATTTTTTCAACTGTTTGAAACGGTTTTTCCCCAGAAATGGTGGCTTTAAGGAGAAAAATATTGATACCTTTTTATAGATAATTTTATGATCTACAATTTTTTTTTTGGGGGTAATTTTACGATCACTTTTTCCTTTTTTAAAAAAAAATGGGGGAAAAACCCTTTTTTGCCTTTTTGACTTCTTTTTTTTTTTATGCCAAACGATGGGGAATTTAAAATGTTATTTTAAATTATTTTTTAAAAATAATTTTACTCTTTTGGAAATTTTTATGTACCTTTAAATGTCGGGGATCCCCCGAATTTAATTTAACCCTTTTTTTTATTGCCGTTTTAAAAAAATTAAATTTAAAAAAAACTATGTTTTATTATTAAAATAACTTAAAAAAACAAAATTTTTTTTACCTCTTTAAAAAAAAAAAATAACTGATTAAAAAAAATCGAAAAAAAAAAGGGGTTGAAAAAAAAAAAAAAGATATCTCTGTTAAATGTTAATAAGAACACTTCTGGGAAACCCCCTTTTTTTTAAAGGGTTTTGGGGCGTCAGGGGGCACTCTATATTTTCATATTTAGCGATAAAGAAAGAGATAGGAAGGAAGAGATGGGGATCGTTTTGGCGTTTGGTACTCGGGGAAGAATTTTTTTTTGGCTTTGACCCCGGGTTTTATATTTCGCGAAGTGGTATCGGATAGAGATATTTGGTATGGACCAAAACATCGTTTTTTAAATTTTTTTTCCCCTTTCCTTACGAAAAAGGGGAAAACGAAAAAACCCAAATGAGAAAGGGGCGACATAACCTCGTTTATTGACTAATTTTCTTTTTTTTGTTTTTTTTTTTTTGGGGAAATGCTGATGTACAGAGATGAAACTAAAAAGAATTTAAAAAAAAACCGGGGTCCAAAAAAACCCAAAAATTTATGGAATAAAAAAATTTTTCCCCACATGCCCCAAATTTAATAACCCCCCTTTTTAAAATTATTTATCGATTTTTTTCCCCTTTTTGGGGTTTAGGGAAATTTTTTTTAAAATTTTCCCGATTTTTATTAATTTTTGGGGATATATTAGTATTTTTATTTTTTATTTAAAGTCATTTTTTTTTTGTGATTTTATCTTTTTTTTAATTTTATTTTATGTATTTTAAATATGACGTATTTTTAAACTGTTATGCTTTTGTTAGTTGTTTTTTTTAAATTTTTTTTTTTTTAAGATTGTGACATCGTTTTAAATGGTTTAATGTTTGGGAGTAATCTATTTTTAATTTTGATAGCTCTAAGGGTATTGAAATTATTTTTAACTGTTTTATTTTCATCTAAAAATTTTTGGGGATTAGCTAAAATATTTGCTAAATAAAGTTTTAAAATAATAATATAGCAGAGCGAATGGGGAAGAAAAGAATACTTTGTAAAATTGAAATTTTAATTGCAAAAAATTTATTTTTTATGCTAGGAAAAAAACAACCAAAACCCCCATTTTTTGATACTAAACCCCCAAATTTAAAATTTTTTTTATGTTTGTTTTTCGGGGTTTGTATGATTTTTGTGACAAAAAGGGGCCCCTTTTGTTTATTTTATCAAAGCAAATTTAAAATTTTTTGTAACAAATAGCGTACGTTGACTAAATAAATCAATGAATTTTAAATTCAAAAAAAACAAATAACTGGTCTATAATAACAAAAAATTGGGGAAAATTTTTCTAAAAAATTCTTTAACCTATTAAATCAAAGTCGTACCAAATTTTTTTTTTACTAAAAATTTTTTTAAATAAGTTCTTTCCCCCGGGGGGCGTCTAGATTTACTACCGAAGGAAAGGGGGGGCCCTTTTTGGGTTTTTTCCCATTCAAAATAAGTTAAGGTTAGGATTAATTTTTAAGGTTTGCAATAACCATTTAAAATTTGTGAATTTTTTTTTTCACCCATTTTTTCCCATAAATAGATATTAGGGGGTTTTGGTTATTTTTAACTTTATTGTTTTTTCTAGAAGCGTAAGAGTATTTCTGCTTCATTGTTATTGTTCTTGTGTACACATATTTGGTTTTAATTCTTTTTTTTTGTTTCTTTCAAATGTTTTTACAAATTAGTAAATTTAATTTTATTTATTGTTTTTACTGTTTTAATAAGTCAAAAATTATTTGTATTTTAAAAATATTAGTATTGTGCACTGCACATAGTTTGTGACGTTTCTTTGTCATTGTAAAAAAATGATTTTTTAAAGGAAAATAAAGGATATTAATATTATTATATTATAGAATGTTCTTTAAAAATCCAACACCGGCTTCGCAAATCTCCAACAAAAAATTTCTTTAATTAAAAACTCGTTAACAGATAGCTATATAATGTAATGTATAAGATAAAAATGAAACGGAACCCCCTATCTCTTTTCAAGGAGACACTTTTGGAAGCTGTCCATTACGTCTGTATTCTACGCATCATCGGATATTACGCATCTCAACGAAATTGAACGACGAGCATCAGTGCCTTTTTTTTCCACCAGGCCCACTAGGCCCGGCCCTAGGCCCGTAGTCTAGAGGGGCCCCCCAAAAACGCCCTATATTTTTATGACAAGAAACAAAAAATTTTATATATGTATTTATTCTAATTATTATTTTTTTGCTATTAATCTTATATAATAATATTGTAAAAATTTTTCAATAGCAATAGAGAATAAATTATGATCAGTTTAAATTTATAAAAAAATAATTTTGTTTTTTCCCTTTTTTTTTATAATCCAGGCAGTCAAGCTCAAAATAGGGGGCATACCCCGATTTTTTTATATATATGCACCGATTTTCTAGAAAATTTAAAATTGCTTTATCTTACCCTCCATATCAAAATCTATATGGTCGCAAGGTGTGCAAATTGTTTTTAAGGAGTGAAACCACCCTTATCGAAAAATAGATTTTATAGGTCTTTTCGGCTTTTTTCGATTCAAATGTCTTTTATTTATGTAGGATAAATATCCTAACGTATTGTACAATATAAAATTGGTATATTTTGAAATATAAACTCTCAATCTTTAAAAACTAGCCTTTTGATGAAAATAATATAGAAACAAATCTTTTAAATTTGTAACATTACAGTTTTGTTGAAAAAAATTCATAGCATTTTAATAAAATTATTAGTTACCACTTTTCAGCCCCTAAAAACTATTCCTTTGCAAAAATGAATTAAAAAAATATCTGATGACTGCCAATTTTAGATTTTGCGTAATTTTAGTATTACATTTTATTATCTCTATTTGAGTCAATTTTTAATTTTCTACACTCTAGCAACCCTTAAGAACCACCCCCTTTGACAAAAATAAAATAAAAAAATATTTTTTTAATGACTAGTGATGTTTTAATTTTAAATTTTGTTGGTTCTAAAGTTTATTCTCTAAACACGCAGTAATTTTTAATTTTTAATTGTCTACACCCTGCTAACCCTTTGCCAAATGTACTTTGTCCTCAAATGTACCTACAGACAACCCAGTATCAACAGAATAAATCAGTGCGCCAAAATTTGAAACTTTTTTTTACTTTAAAATTGATCAAAAAATCAAAATCTTATTTTTTGGGTAACTCTGTTAATTTTAAAGCCATCACATCCTACAAAAACATTATTTTAAAGGTAATTTTCAGGGCTACACGCTCATGTATGTTAGAAGGGTTTGAGACTCTTCTGTATTTTATGGGTAAGGGTCAAAGGGCTATGGAAAAGCAGTCCTCGCACTATAGTGAAAGTCTAAATCGGTTATAACTCCGGTTATGCCACAAAATCCAAATAAAAAAGCAAGTAAATAATCATCATAAAAAATGCTACATTTTCTACTCCTTTAGTTTTTCTGTATCTCTTATGGTTTTGGAGTAGGACAATAAGAAAAAGATTTTTTTTTTAAAATCACAAAAAACATATAGTTTAAGCTCATTTTTTCCAAACTGTGCATCTCTTATCAGTAAACTCTTGTGATGTCATAAATAACATACCAATAAAGTAATTGGTGCAAGGAATAAGTTTAATTTTGATTTTGAATGAAATGACATTGGTTTTATTGCGATTTTTTTAGTTTTAACTATTTTACACCATATCTCACTGAAATTTCAATCAAAAAGACTTTTATCGGTACTTATTTTAAAGACTTTTTGTTAAAAAATGTACCCTTTTCCCGTTATTTGAGGTTAAGTACTTAATCACGTAACATCTTCAAGCAGCTATAACTTGCCTTAGGTAGAACTTCTAAGATCTTCATAAATAGCTCAATTATTTATCTGCTTTTTAAAAGCTTTTATTTTTAGTTCATTACACTTTTTTTTCAATAAAAACGCATAATTACAGAGTTATGCGTAAAAACAATTGAAAAAGTTAACGAAAAATCGCACTTTTTACACTATCGATTTCTGGGGGTATTTTGGGTAAAAAAATTCCACCCCCGAGAAGGGGCGGCATCCACCCCAGGGGTTGTTACAGCCACATCAGCACCATATAGATTTTGCTTTTCGACCATCCATCTATCATCTGTCAAAATTTCAAACAAATCGGTGCATATATAAAAATTCGAGGTGAAATGCTTGACTGCCTGACTATTATTTATTAATGCGTTCCGACGTTGCCTATAAACACAAACAAATTATAAATATCTATGTACTCCACACAAATATATGTGTATATACATAGGTAGTATATTTTTTCTAAATGTAATGGGGGCAAAATTATGTGCCTTAGGGCCTGCTCTGTTTAAAAAAGGCACTGCTGAGCACACAGATTACTGAATAGTAAAGAGATGCACACATCTCTGTCGGTATTTTGTTTACAGAGTGTCTCCTCAGCTTTCTCTTCTCTATGCTTATACCTTTATGCCTTTAAATGTAAATTAAAAAGGAAATTCTTTGATACTGCCTGTATAATGTCAACCAGATGATTCCCCAATACTCATTCAACAAAAACTTCGAGATAAAAATTCCTGATTGAAGTGAGTGGCAGCAACTCGATCTCCCCTGGCACGGTTGGGGAATAAAAAGGTATACGGATGGTTCCAAAACCGAGCAGGATCTGGAGCGGGCTTTTCGGTAAAAAAAAAGGGAAATTTTTACAATTCTCCACTCCACTAGGAACACCCCGTACTGTTTTTCCCGAAATATATGCTTTACTGAAAAATCCCCAAAAAGGGAAAATTTAAAAAAGGGCAAAAAAAAACAAGCGGATCTGCAAAAAAAGATAGCCAGGCATAACTAGGGTCACTAGTAAACCCCAAAAAAGGACTTTTCCCCCGACATGGGAATCCCCAAAAAAACTGGAGGTCCTGGGAGAACGCAACAGGGTTACCCCCTTTTAAAGGACATTGGAAATTGGGCGGCAACGAAAAGGCGGATGAGCTAGCAAGACATGGATCATCCACAATTTTGGAAAACCTTCCCCCTTGGGGGACCAAAACCACAGCACGAGGGCAAACCAGGGAATGGATCCGAAAAAAACAAGGAATACTGGGAGAACCTCGGTAGAATAAGAACATGGGGAAAGGGGGCCCCTCCAAAAGAACGGGAAGGGAAAAATTACTCAGATAAAGTAGGAAAAGACTTCGCATAAAGAGGGTTGCTAACAGGGGACGATAACCCCAAGAGGGCACCTACAAAAAAGATAGGGTCAACAAAGGGGGCCCAAATTGGCCTACCACATAATGTGTGAATGAAGCGTTTAAAACCCCCAAAAAAAACAGGCAATTTTTTGGGCAACCGAAAATGAGCCCAAGGAAATATCAACCAACAAGTCTCGGGGGGTTTTAAAGGGGCCCTTTTAGAAGGAACAAAACTAATGGGAGGATTGGAAAAAAAAATGAAAGATTAGGCACAAAAAATGCAAGAGGCTGGCGCCTCCCCGGGAGGGAAAAAAACGGCCCTAAAAAGAAGAAGAAGAAGAAGAGATAATGTCAATTTTTTTTTTAGTTTTAAAAAAAAATTTTTTAATTTTTTTTTAAATTTTTCATTTCAAAAAATTTTTTAAAAACAACTTATAGAGAAGAAAAAACAAAAAAGTAACATTTTTTTTTAAAATTTAAAAATAGTCTTGACCATAATTTTTTCAGCAACCCATTCTTAAATTTTTTTTTTGTTTTTTTACTTGGCCCCCTATTTTTAGAGGGTTTTAAATGAGTAAGTACGCGGAAAACGAAAAGATGCATCTTTATATTAGGGATATTTTGGGTTTTTATGAAGTCCAAATTATTACGCGTAATTTTGAAAATTTGACATATTCAAAAATTTTAAACATCAGCTTTGTTCGCGGGTGCAATTTTTAACCAGTTCAGGATTTTTTC
>JAHBCN010008248.1:0-39926 GCA_019359885.1 Listronotus oregonensis
AACCAGTCATTACGAAAACACGCATCGGGGGTTTAACTTGGGGGAAAAAGGGTTTCCTTGGTTAATAAAAATACAGTTATTTAAAAAAGGGTTTTTATTATTAGAAAACAGGCCGTTTTTGGAAAAACGGTGCCGTTTTTAAAAAAACAGGGCTTTTATTTAAAAATACAGGCCGTTTTTTGGAAAACGGTCCCGTTAAAAAACAGTGCCTTTTTTTAAAAAGGGGGGCCCCCGTTTTTTAAAAAATGCCGTTTTTTAAAAAGGGGGCCCCTTTTTTTGGGAAAAACGGTGCCGTTTTTTGAAAATACAGTGCCGTTTTTAAAAAAAAATACAGTCCGTTATTGGAAAAACGGTGCCGTTATTTAAAAATACATGCCGTTTTTAAAAACGGTGCCGTTATTTGGAAAACGTGCCGTTATTTAAAAACGGTCCCGTTTTTTGGGGGAAAAAAGTGCCGTTTTTTAAAAAACATCCGTTTTTTGAAAAACGGGGTTTTTTAAAAACGTCCGTTTTTTGGAAAATACAGTCCGTTTTTTTTTAAAAAAACGGTGCCGTTATTTAAAACGTGCCGTTTTTTAAAAACGGTGCCGTTATTTAAAAAACGGTGCCGTTTTTGGGAAAATACAGTCCCTTTTTTGTAAATACCCCCCTTATTTGGGGGAAAAGGGGAAGAGGGACTTTGCTGGGAAGAAATTTTAACACTTTACCTTAAAAATTTTAAAAAGAAGGGTTCTGAAGCCATGGTTTAAACAAGCTTGATAAGGATGTTAAACGTAGAATAATTGAAGCTTCCAATAGTATTCGTAAAAATATTTACTTGGATTTGAGGGAATTGGGCGAGCAATAAAGTTGCAATTTAAAGAATATCGAACTCGAGTGATCAGCGACCAGAAAAGAAGAAGCAGAGTTTGCAAGCAGATCCAAACATTCTTCAATTTCTTGACGAAGACATTCGCAATGTAAAAGACTATATGATTCTCTTAAAGCTGGCGTTATGAAAATGCTGTTACTTTGGAGAATACGTATAGACTAACTGGCAAAACTAATATCAGAGTCGATGCAGTACTGGTAAACAATCTGCATTCACCCAAGTCTGTAAAAAGACGACAAAGTGAACAATTTTCTTCGACAGTAATAAAAAAACCACGATTTCCACTTAATTTTCCTGACCCTGTTCAAAAACATGACGAGCTAGCTGCTCAAGAAGAGGAAGAATATAACGATAGTTCAATTAATGTCGAGACACGAGAAGATAGTTCACCAATGGCTCAGGATATGAACGATGGCGAGAGGAAGCTGATTTAAACAGAACTATGTATGAACATAGCCCTGCAGAAAGTTGCTTTGACGACGAGTTCAGAGTCGATCCTCAATATGACCTGTTCAAATGGATAGTATTACGGAAGAATCCTTTAGGGGAATATCTGATCGATATGATCATACCGAGAAAATATGTGAAAGGATTTATAACTGATACGGAAAACGAGTACGATCGCACATATTTAAAACATGATTTAGCCGCGATCATCCATAACTTTTTGGTGATTCTCGGCTTGAATTTAACGGACCAGATATTTATATTAAAGGAGAAAAATTTACTGGAACTCCTGGACTATATGAACTTTTATTTAAGACCAATCCATTAAAAAACAAAATTGACCGCACTGGATGAGCGAACCTTTGCAAAAATTATTTTGCTAACAAATGCTAGCAAGAGAAATTTTTAATGAAAAGGAACAACATGTAGGAAATAGAGGTGTCAAATATATGCTAACAATTAAACCATTACTTGAACGTATAAGAGAGGAAAATGCAAGAAAGCAGAGAGAACGTGACAAGCAATTACGAATTACACGTGCACAACAGCCTCAGGGTTATGGCTTACCAATCGATAGCCAGTCGGTTCTTACCTGATTACAAAACATTTTCCAATAATAAAATTGACTACGTTTACTGGGATGATCAAATGAGCTTGTGGATAGATTAAAATTGTTAATGGCAAGTAAGGTAGCTGGTAATAACTCCAATGAAAACGAGATTATAAGTATTCTTGAAGAGTTAAGAGAAGCTGATATTATTGAATAAACTGATTAGCCATAGTGATGCAGTATCATTAGCACGATGACTCTCGACAAATTCGGACGTAATTTAACACATCCCTATCATCTAGCAAAAAAGCTTAAAAGAAGAAAATGATTTGAAAGATATTCCTGAAAGGACTTTGTATAGTTACATGAATATAATGTTGACTTGCGAAAAGGGTTCATCAAGGTATCTTTTTATAAATGGTTTAAAATTTGACTATTATATGTTTCCTATTAAGATTGGAATAATTGAATATGTTAACATTGACTCAACTGTAAAAACTTTTATTAACAAAAAAGAATATAAATACAGCGATTAGACTGGCCATAGGAAATCCCATGTAAATTTTGATACATTGAAATATTGGCTCCCTTATTGAATTTACAACAAAATTGTATTAGACTATTTTGAAGACGTTGATAAGATTAGCTCACATATAATTTCGTTTTTTCTGATAAGGCAATTAAAAGTTATTTAAAGAAAAACTATTTGTAAAATCGTTGCATACTTGCTACATACCTTAATAAATCCACCAGTAATAAATAAAAATGTCTGTCAACTTTTAATTCACGTTTTACAGTATTGAGAGAAAATAATGGTTGTAATCATTTAATAAATACAAGTAATTACATTGAACTACATAATGGATTTTACATAATTGAACAATTTTATAGGAAGGTGAAAAACACACTTAAAAACTGTGCAAAAATACGTATCTAATGTTTTTTAATTAGATGCTCAAACAGACCTCCATTTACTTACAACACAAGCAATATCTAAAACGGTTATAAAATTCATTTCTTACATTACCAGTTAATGCCGATAGTCGATCGCACGCCGCTGAAATTGAGACTTTTTAATTCTTCTAAATTTTGATAACTCACATACTAAAATATCTGTTGAGTTTGTAATTAAATATCCTATTTCATAAGTTTGTTCCCATATAGATACATCTTTGTAATTTTAGGTTAAGTATAGTTAGTAGAACGTAGTATTGTAATTTTATGTAATGTTAGTAGCAAATTAAATGTAGCCTATTTTTGATTCACCCTGTATATGTGTGGTTTAAATAAGATTAATTTAATATATACAATGTGTTTTATTATTTAATATTCAAAAATTGTAAGATTAATATAATAATAAGGCTCTTCACCCCACGCCTAAGCCCCAGGCTACACCCTGGGCCCGCCCCAACCCGCAGGGGCCCCCGCATGTTAGGTTAGACATTTGACAGTGACATTTGATCACCGCCATTATTTTAATGCATGGGTAAGACCCTAAGATACATCTCATCCACGTATACAGGTTCTAAGTCACGTGGTTCGCGAAATATGACAGTTGACAGGTGACATTTGACAGCTGACAGGCGCCATTTTTTTAACGCTTGCGTAAGACCCAGATACAACTCTCCCGTAAGCTAAATTTCCAAGTCACGTGGTTCGTGAAATATGACAGTTGACAGGTGACATTTGACGGGTAAACCCCCAAGCGCATGCGCAGTACTCAAAAATAAGCCTCACCCAAGATTCTAATTAATGTATGACGTCAAGATTTCGAGATATAAAGCTAATCCGGATTGGGATGGCGTTGAATTATCTATCCCTACTAAAATAGGCTGCAAACATGTCCGCTACCTTCGATAACCATTTCCCTGATAAAACCATTTTATAATAGTGATTTTTTGATTTGAGTAGTTCATTATTTAGAAATGATGTGACATTGATCTGACAACTTGAGAGTAAGAGGTTAAATAATTTTTCTGGTATTTTATTATAAACTTCTAATAATCCCGGGGCGCGTAAGAAGATAGGAGATTCGTAACTTATTTTAGCATTTATCTCATAGCTGGCAGACTAAGAAGAGCTGAAATTTGTACACTGGGTACAACTTTTCGTCTCTTTAAAAATCTAATAATATTTTCTTCTAAAATAATTAGGGGGGGCCAATATTGGACCACTTCAAAATTTACATGAGATTTCCTATGTCTGCTCTGACGGGCAACACCCGGTATATATATATATATATATATATATATATATATATATATATATATATATATATATATATATATATATATATATATATATATATATATATATATTATATAATATATATATATATATATATATATATATATATATATATATATATATATATATATATATATATATATATATATATATATATATATATATATATATATATACTTCAATTTAGTTAAGGTTTAATTTTTTATATGGTTTCATAACTTTTAACCATGTTCGATTAGTTTCTAATGCTTTGGTAATTTTTTGCCTTTTGAAAACGTTTTTAGAATAATTTTAAAGGCAAATTCAGAAGGGTTAGTCGACTGTACGTGTGCAAAGAGTGACCGCAAAAACTGCTTTTTCACAATTTACAAAGAGGTGAGGAAAATGCATACAAATATGTATTTTATACCAAATTACTCGTCGCAATCTCACTGCGATTTTTTTCAAATTTCGAACCTTGGAAAAATGAAATATTACATTTACATTCCTGGGAAGATTGTAAACCTATGGGGGAGTAATCATCCCCTAAAATATATAAAATCATATGTAACTTTAAAAATTGAAAAAAATCAGATTGTTCAGGTCATGTCCAATAAAAAATAAATGTATATGATAATCAACCACTCTTATCTAAGAGTGAAACCACCCTTATTAAGAAAAATTTTAATAAAATGCTAGCTTTTTCAAAAAAAAACTTAGCTTTATTTTTTTTGATCCAAGTATATTAAACAGGTGTACCTAGATTTTTCGAGTTTATACCAAAAAGCAACCTGAAGTGTGCTTCCTACCAAGTCCATGTCATTGCTCCTGGGCAGTGCTAAGAGTAGCGATCGAAAAAGCTTTCGATTTAAAAACCTTAACTTTAAAAGGTGGTTTATGATCAAAACGTACTCAGTAAAGTAGTAAATTTATTTCGTATTGGGCATATATTGAAACATATAAATATATTTTTTCGATTTCTAAAGTTGCATATGATTCTATATATTTTAGGAGATGAATTTGATTTAAAATGAACCTAAAAAATCTAAGAAGGCCTGTGTTATACACTTGAGATAAGAAATGTAAGGCCAAAACGCTTTTGGCATAAGCTAACATTTTACTTGATTTTCTTGATAATGCGGGTGTCTTTACCCTCAATTTTTGGGTTGTTTTATTATTAAAACTCACTCTAAACGTTGCTTTGGTTTTATGTTAATATCATATTTGAGATATCCTAAAACATCTAAATATTTTTTACAATTTTAAGTTGTGTATAATTTTCTACATTTTAGAGAAAAACCTCCTTGTAGGTGTTTTGGGTTAAAAGTGAACTCAAAAAATCTAGGTTTACCTGCTTTATATACTTGGATCAAAAAAATACGAAGCTAAGAACTTTTTAAAAAAATCAATTTTTCCTATTGATAAGGGTGGTTTTACTCTAAAAAAAGGTGGTTGATTATCATATACATTAATTTCTTATTATACATGCCCATGCAATTTTTAAAGTTGCTTATTTTATATACAGGGTGTCTCAGAATATGTGATCAATCTTTCAGAATCCAATAGAAAACCCAAAAATATTATGACAAGTTCCCATAAACTTTTTTCCTACGAGTCTTCCCTACGGAGATACAGGTACATAACGGACGACCCTGGAATTTTTTTAAACAACTTTTAAAATACTAGGCGTAATTTAATATTTTTTAATATGACAGTTACTAGATAAGTCTTCTTAAAATGAACCCATTAAATCATATTTGGCTTATTTAGTTTGCCAGGGACGGACTAGCTTTGACACAATAATAGCAATTTTTTTAACACCCTGTATGATAACGGCTCAACAATATTATTTTTGGATAGCTTTAACATTAAACTAAAAAAAGGTATTTCTGATCGACATCGATATAATCAACTGATTACGAGAAATAAAATATCATGGTTGGTAATTTTTTGTACATTATACAGGGTGTTTTCTAATTGTACGTCAATATTTAAGGATGCAATTTTTGGGTACATTTTTAGAAAAAACTTGATATGAACGTATGTCCTAAACGTCTTAACTTTTGAGATACAGGGTGATAAAAATTTAAAATAAATCATTTATTTTTAATATCTGTAATACCACTTTAGATATTTTAATGAAATTTGGCATACATGTACTATGTATTAGGAAGCATTTTTTAGTGTACCACATTTTTTTTATTTGCCAAAATAGGCAGGTCAAATTCTGTACGAACGCCACTGGTGGAAATTAAAAAAAATGCGGTACACCAAAAAATGCTTCTTGATAAATAGTACATTTATGCCAAATTTCATTAAAATATCTTAGCTATCAGATATTAATAATAAATAATTGATTTTTGAAAATTTTACCACCCTGTATCTCAAAAGTTGAGACGTTTAGAACATACGTTCATATAATTTTTTCTTAAAATTGACCCAAAAATCGCTTTCCTAAATATTGACGTACAATTCTAAAACACCCCGTATAATGTAAAAAAAAATTACCAACCATGATATTTTATTTCTCGTAAAAAGTTAATTTTATCGATGTCAATCAAGAATACCTTATTTTTAATTTAAGGTTAAAGCTATTCAAAAATAATATTGTGAAGCCTTTATCATACGGGGTATTAAAAAAATTGCTATTATTGTGTCAGAGCTAGTCCGTCCCGGGCAAACTAAATCTAATTAAGACAAAAATGATTTAATGAGTTCATTTTAAAAAGACTTATCTAGTAACCATTATATTAAAAAAAAATATTAAATTACGCCTAGTATTTTAAAAGTTATTTAAACAAAAACGATTTCCAGTGGCGTCCGTTATGTACCTGTATCTCCGTAGGGAAGGGGCATAGGAAAAGTTTATGGGAACTTGTCATAATATTTTTAGGTTTTCTATTAACTGCCGAGAGATTGCCCACATATTCTGGGACACCCTGTATATTTTAGGGGATGACTGCACCCCCACATAGTCCATGGGGGTTGGTTTACAACCTTCTTAGGAATAAAGATCTATTATTTCATTTTTCCAAGGTCCATTCGAAACAGAAATCGCAGTGAAAACAACTTTTAATAAGACTGCAATTTTCGGAATTCTTTTGATTTGGCGACTTTTCAACACCTAAATAGGAGTGATTTTTGAATATTTGCAAAAAACAAAAAGCTTATCCCATTTTTCGCAACTAGTAATTTGGTATTAAATACATACTTATATGTTATTTCTTCACCTCTCTGTAAATTGTGAAAAAACAGGAAGTTTTTAAGCGATTTTTGCGGTCACTCTTTATTCTCTAGGACCTGATCCAAAGTTGTCTCTGTCTGGCAAGAACACCTTATAATATTTTTTAAGAAATTATTAAAATAAAACAAATTTTGGTAAAAAATGCAAGGGGGTTAAGTTGTTTAAGAATTATTTTAGATAATTTTTTTACATATTTCTTAATTCTCGGCAAACATAAAATTAGTTTTTTATCTCTCCTAAAATAACTTTTAGAAGCTTTTAGCCCCCAATTTAAACTAGACATCGCAGTTCGTACAATTTTAGAGATAAAAATATTTATATGCACACATTTGGAACATCCTTTGTAGTTTCATAGTTAGCATAGTACTATATAGTTTTAAAACATAAGCGACGAAAGCATAAAATCGTTTTACATCTCAAGATTCACCAAGAAAGCTTTTATTCTTTCTGTCTTTAAAAAACTTAAACGGTAAATTTTCCAGTTACTTTAAGAATACTTATTGAATTACAAACTTTATTTATAGTATAAAACAAACTTGAAAAATATCGGTTAGGAGAGCACGCCAATGTTTGGCGCCGTTATGACGCCCTTATTCCGCTTTTTAGGCTTTAGGAAGAAAATATAAAGCCCTCCTGCCGTTTTCTTTAAAATATTTAAGGGTTCTAGATGTGGCTTTTAGTTATTTTTCTCCCAAAAGTATGTTTTGATTTGAAAATGTAGACATCAAGATATTTTCACATAATATAAGAAAGAAAGTATAGGTACTGTATCACAAAAAAAGGTAAAAACCTTATATTTATAATTTTATTTCAATTATATTTGGCGTGTCTATTTATTTTTAGTATATTAAAATATTGCCTCTACGAGGTCGTAGACCGAGTCGGAGTAATCACACGAGTATTGTAATAAACTGATACCGCACGATTAATATACAAAATTTTATCTATGACCGCAGATATTAGTAAAAACATGTTTTTTTTTATTTTTAATTTGTTCACGTCATGCAGTGACACAAGGTATACCTGTACCTGTACCTCTACCTGTTTCGGATCCAAAAAATCAAACTAATTTGTCATTCAATTGCTATGTCGACAAGGCCGTTTGTGTCATGTTTAATAAACAAATTATTTGACGCGAGAATTTTGCATTGGCGATATTTCACTAAAATAAGTAATTTTAACCAGGAATAAGTAAAATGTCTGATTATTTCCTTCCCCCCGACATAGAAGAGACGAGACGGCGCAAATGGCAATCTCTTCGCTGTTGCCGTCAAAATCAAAAGAAAAATACGAACGAGTGTACCAAAAATTTTTCGATTTTTGTTCTGAAGAAAATTTTTTTAAGAAAAAGTTTTCCTGGCTTATTTTGAGACGATGTCGACGAAACACAGTTGCTTCAGCCTATGGGCTTTTTACTCATGGCTCAGAGCAGTCATCGCTACAAAGAACTATTTGGATATAAGCAAGTTCGCACAGTTACAAGCACTCCTAAAATGAAAAAGCGAAGGATATAAGCCAAGATATTGTCAAAAGGAGAAATTGCCCAGTTGCTTGCCACAGCCGATGATGGGAAATTTTTGCTTATTAAGGTAAGAATCTGGAGTTTTATATTTTCAAAAAATATCTGCAAAAAAAGACGACTTTAAAGTTGTAATGACTTTTAGCGTAGTATACTTAAGTTTATTTTCCTTTGATACAGGTTAGACTAATCATTGGCATTGCTGGGGCTTGCATAAAACAAGAAATGGCCAAATTATGATGCGAAAACGTCAAAGATGAAGGAAAAGTTTTCCATACTGAAATTCCAAACACAAAAACAAAATTTTTCAGAGAATTTTTCGTGACATCTGAATAATTTCAAGGAGTCGACATGGTTCAGATTATCCAACAATACAAATCGCTGCGTCCAACACTCACGGATCATACGAGCTTTTTTCTAGGTTACAGAAAAGGCATTTGCATACGGCAGCCCGTTGCTATTAATACGTTTGGCAGCATGCCGAAAGCTATAGCTACCTTTTTAAATTTGCCAAACCCAGAATTATATAACGGACACTGCTTCCGTCGTTCATTCACATCCCTGTTGGCAGATTCTGGAGCAGACCCTATTGACTGTCAAACGCCATGGTGGATGGAGAAGCAACAGCGTGGCTGAAGGTTTATGACCTCTAAGGAGAACAAAAAAATATTGCGAAAAAAAATTTGGGTGCGGAACCTTCAACCTGCTACAGTTCCCGTACCTCGCTCCCGGCGGCAGCGGCTAATGCCGATTCCCTAGTCATCAACCCAACAAGTTTTACGATTCAGAATATGCCTAAGGTTGCCTCTGGTGTAAATTTTACATTGAATATTTATGATAATTAATTTTAAAATATAAATTGTATTGTATAATAATACTTTTAAAAAATAATAATAAAAAAGTGTCTAAAAATACTGGTTTTGTCAAAATGCGGTATGTAATAAGCATTTACAACACTAGTGCGCTATATAAGACTCATTATGCAACGCAAATATGCTAAAATGAGTTACATAATAATCACTTATCTTTCAGGTCTTAGATAAAATAATTTAATGAGCTTTACGCACGGCTTACCTTCCGGTATTTTAGACTGCTTTTGGTCATCTGCTACAAGGATTTCCGAAATGTGTGTGGCTGACGTAAAACTTTTGACTCTTAAAAGATCGCTATGGTTCGAAACGGGCGATTGCAAATCAGTGGTTTTAAAAACACGAAATGGTGGTCTAAATGTGTACAGTGTACCACCAACAAAGAAATTTTGGGCTTCTTTTTGCCATGCTCATTGAGTGTTGCCTTTGGAGTGAATATCGACGCAACAGAGTGCAGTGATACAGAGACAGATTTCACTGGAATCAGGAATGGAACGTGTTCTTCGTCGATGAATCTTGCTTGTGTTTGGGTATGCATATAATAAGGGTAAATCTGTAAAAAACACTTTAAACTTAGAAATGATTTTGGAAGTACATGAATTTAGATAAAACCTTTTGCATTCTCTTTAGAAACAGATCAACTACAAAGTGTCGGAAAGGGATATTGGATACTACAAAAGGGGGTGTTTTTTACCCCATTTTTTTACACCCCACGCCCCTAAAAAATACATTACACTAAAAAAAAAGTTCTTTCCCATTTTTAATGGTACATATAGGTTTTTGGATCACTAAATTCAAATATAATATTGGAAATGACATTTGAGGGCTAAAAAGGGCTAAATTCACCATTTTTTTACCCTCTACCCCCTAAAACATACATTTCGTCAAAAAAAAGTTTTTACCATAATACACGCTGGTTCAGAAGACGGATTTGTCCCAAACTGCTTGCTGTTGTCTGCAAAGAATATTAAGGATTCTAGCTTGGATTATCATGAGGATACAAGTGCAAAACTGGTTTCAAAATTATCTTTTAAAAAGTATCCCAAACAACAGTGTTATTGTCATGGATAACGCAAGCTACCACAGCCGTCTGCTACACAAAGCACCAGCTTCATCAAGTTCAAAAACTGAAATCCAGGAATATTTGTTAAAAAATGATATTTATTTTTAAATTCAGTTACAAAAAACGCATCTTTTGGAAGTCCTAAATTCATATGCAATTAAAAAACAATATGTATGTGATAATTTGGCTGAACAGGCTGGGCATACTGTCTTACGGCTTCCTCCGTATCATTGTATGTTTAACCCCATAGAGCATTTGTGGAACCAAGTAAAATCAAAGATCAGAGCAGAAAATGTTTCACCTACTTTAAGTCCCAGTGTTATCAATTTGATAAAAAAATGTAATTACTAACATACCAGTTGAAAGCTGGAAAAATTCACTACAGCTTATTATAAAAATTAAGGACTCTCACATTTCTATCCAAAACAACATAAATCCTATTGTAATTAATCTCAATGATGACTCGGATGGTGAAACAGAATTAGATTAAGATATTTAGAATAAAAATGTAATTATGTAAAGATAATGCAGTTATAAATTCATTAAAATTTTGCATATATTTAATTTCTTAATGTAATTTTAAGATTATACTTACCTAAATAAATAATAAACTATAAATCTTTATATTATTAAAGTCCGTCCCTAATGTTTTGTTCTTTAATACCTACCGATCCGCAGTTTTATTGCTGTCGGCAGGTATAATCCATAAATGAAGGCAAGAGCTAACACGGTATACTTTGACACAGACTATACCACTAAAGAAGTACAGCTTGTACACTAATCGATCTCTAAGTTAAAAACCCAAGGCAGAACGTCAAAATAAAATTTAATGATGTATACCCAAGAACTATTTTTTATAGTTTATATAGAATATTATGACCTACATATCTTAACTAACTTTGCCGATAATAGTTACTTGTTACCCCTTTTATTACTTTTGATGGATTTATTTCTTTCTTGTTTATCATGTCTAAAGAAATCTTTTTTAATGCACTACACAAAAAATATCTACAATTACCACAAAAGACTTAGATAAAAAACACAAAATATTCTTATAAAAAACTTTTTAAATTACTTTACTAAGATATGTATTGTCAAATGATAATTCTTAATTGTAAGTATATACCCCTAATTACCTTATTAAAAAAATAACATTTACAATTATTAAGTTTTTTCTTTAAATATGCTACTTTCTATAATGACCCAGTAAAAGTGAGTTTGTACACCACAAACCGAAAAGCATACACTCCAACCTTTCTTTCTCTAAAAACTACCCTTGTTTTGACTCAAAGATTGCTATTAAAGCTGCAGACATAAATTTAATTTAGTTTAGTTTTAAAAAGGCAAGTGTTTTCGAAAATCGTCTGTTTAACTCAAAAATATTAAAATGTTTTTGGGGCATATTCACTATACCCTTCACAAAGAAAAGACGTTATTTTTATAATATAAAAAAAATAGGATTTATAATATATGTTCAAAATAGTCAACAACGTAAAATTTAAAATAATTTACCTATTATTTACAAAAAATGGATGTATTTTAAATTTTATAGGGGTGGTTTACTGAATATTAAAATTATTTGGATTTACTACAAAATAATGGCATGGCACACTGTGATAGGTATCCTAAAAGAACCTAACTATTATAATATAAGGCGTGTTGTTAAATTCATCAGATGGTTTAGCGCTGAAATCTATCGTGACGTCACACTAGATTACCGCTAGTTTTATCCTAGTCCATATACTACTAAAACAACGACCATCTTTCTTTAGCGCTTTTCCATCAATTAATTTAAAAACGGCTTGATGAAACAGCGATTAGTGCGCACGATTCATCGATGAATTTAACAACACGCCTATACTTTTACTATAATTTTAGTATTGCTATTGATCGATAAGTCAATAAAAACATAAATTCAAACAAAATGGAAAAAATCTACAGATTACATTTGAAATAAAACAAAATATAATTTTACTCATCCTTATTTTTAATCAATATAATTATCGTTTATCTAGTGTAAGTAAATAAAATTGCATAATAATAGAATATTTATTTTTAAAACATTGGTTTCTCGCGACATTGACCAAGGCACAAGGCTGTCCCACTTATATATAACTAATCAGCAGGAACTAGCGCCAAATATGCCATGCACGTTCCGTATATCTCAGTTGCAGGAAAATTTTATTTTAAAAAAACTGTAGTGATAATAAAATAATTTAATTTTCTAAACTTGTGAATAAAATTCTATAAAAATCTATTTATGTATAAAGCTTAAAAAATGTACTTCTATTTGTTTTTTTTTAAATTAAATATAAAATTAATTTTGTTTTATAATGGTTAAAAAGTACCTTAAAACTATTGTATGTGTCTAGATTACCAAGATGAAATTAAATTTTTTATATTTTAAAAGTTATTTATTCATAAAGAGTGACCGCATAAATTATGTATTTTATACCAAATTACTCGTCGCAAAAAATTTGGATAAGCATTGCTTTTGTTTTTTGAAAATTTTCAAAAATCATCCCTATTTAGGGGTTAGAAAGTTGCCAAATCTGAAAAATTGCGAAGTGATATTAATGTTATTTTAGTAAAAGTTATATTCACTGCGATTTTTGTTTCGAATGGACATTGGAAAAATGATATAATACATCTCCATTCCTGAAAAGATTGTAAACAAACCCCAATGGACTATGTGGGGGTGCAATCATCCCCTAAAATATATAAAATTATATGCAACTTTAAAAATTGCAAAAAAAATCGGATTTGTCCAGACATGTCTAATAAGAAATAAATGTATATGGTAATCAACCACCCTTTTCTAAGGGTGAAACCACCTTTATCAATGGGAAAAATTGAATTTTTTTTATCCAAGTTTATAAAGGAGATGTACCTAAACTTTTAACCAAACCACCCCTACAAGAGGGTACATTTATCCCTAAAATGTAGAAAATCATTTACAAATTTTAAAATTGTAAAAAAGATATTAAAATGTTTTAGGATATCTCAAACATAATATGAACACACCACTGTATAACTACGTAAAGTAGTTATACATTTATTTCGTATTAGACATGTATGGAAACATGTGTATATATGAATATATTTTCCGATTTTAGGGGCGAATTTACCCGCTTGCTGGATAAGCTTTGATCAGAAATGAACTCAAAAAATCTAAGTTTTATACACTTGGGATAAAAAATATGAGGCCAAAATATTTTTTGCATAAGCTAACATTTTATTTAATTTTCCTTATAATATGGGTGGCTTTTAATCGAAATTCACTCTGAACGTTGGTTTTATGTTCATATCATATTTGAGATATCCTAAAACATCTAAATATTTTTTTTACAATTTTAAGTTATATATTATTTTCTACATTTTGGGGGATGAATATACCACCCTGCAGGTGTGGCAAGTATACTTGAAAAATCTGGGTACACCTGCTTTATATACTTGGATTAAAAAATACGCAGCTAAGACTTTTTTTGAAAAAGCATGCTGCTTTATTAAATTTTTTCTATTGATAAGGGTGGTTTCACCCTTAGATGTGGGTGGTTGATTATCATATACATTTATTTCTCATTAGATATTTCCTGAAAAACCGGTTTCTTGCCATTTTTAAAGTTATATGATTTTATAAATTTAAGGGGATGATTTCACCCCCATATAGTCCATGGGGGTTGGTTTACAACCTTCTCAGGAATGAAGATGTATTATTTCATTTTTCCAAGCTCCATTCGAAACAAAAATCGCAGTGAGAATAACTTTTAATACCACTGCTATTTTCGCAATTCCTCAGATTTGGCAACGTTCCAACCCCTAAATAGGGCTGATTTTTAAAAAATTGCCTAAACGGAAAACAGTGCTCATCTTCATTTTTTCCGACGAGCAATTTGGTATAAAATACATATCTGTATGTCCTTTCCTCACCCCTCTGTGAATTTTGAAAAAACAGGCAGTTTTTGCGGTCATTCTTTATAGTTTTGTCATCACGAAGTTATACAAATAACTACTCTTCTGAGCTACCCCACCATAACGTCTGAGTAGTTTTAATAAGAGGAACCTAAAGTTTCGGAATCTGAACCACAAACAACAGCAAGTATTCTTTGCCCATGTTCACCCATCACTCTAGTAACCACGCCAGACATTAATTAACTTTGCTAAGCGCGGCACAAGCCGTTGATGCCTACTTTTTATTAAAAATACTTTACCACTAAACACTGTAAGATTTCGAACTCACATCACACTGAGTGAAATTCTTGTCCAGGTTCAGTGTCCAGTAAATATTTTCATTAAAAATAAAAGATTTATTCCTTAGGTTTTTTATGCAAACTGGAAGTTAATTAAAAACCTACTAACCATATTTTCCTAATTTATTCTCGACCGTCCATTAAAACCCGAAAATCACAAGGGATTGTTTATATGTTTTTTCACGGCTTCTACTTTAAGGAATTGGCCAGTGTTACGGAATGTATAAAATGAGGCCCGTTTTCGCGATTTGAGTCAGTCGAGGCAGGCAGCTCAAGGCAGCCGCTTCTAATAAGAATACCGGGGTAAGCCGCCCAGAGATTGGCAGGCCCCCAGGTGAACCTATGGAGTAGGTTATTTAAGGGAATTTAGGAAAGTTCCAGTAATATTTTTGTTTAAGATTTTTGTTAAGTATTTTTGTTTACGCGATTGGCCTAATTTTATCCGTTCTTATTTCTATTATCGAGGAATAGTGGAGAACGTGGGTTAGAGGAGCAGTTTTAGGAAAAACTGGAGTTTTATTTATTTTTGTTTGTTCTTTGTCAAGAACCACCGCTATCCCGGAGCAACGCCGACTCAGGAAGCTCGGCACTCTGTGGCGTTTCTTTGTTAAGAAACTTTTAAAAGAAATCAGTAGCCTAGAGAGGCGCCGCCAAAAGCAGGCGCCCCTCCCCAGGATAATAGAAAATCGTATTCTCTGGAGGTAACTAATAAAACCGCCGGAGGACCGCCTGAATTAGCTGAACCCGGGGTATTGTTTATTTTCAGAACGGGATAATCGTAGCCGCTACCATTGCACTAAAGGGGCAGGCTCTTTTATTCCCAGCGTGGAAGATAGAAGAAAATTAGGGAAAGTAGAAACAGGAAGACACAGGGAGGGTTTTTCGCACCCAGTACTAATTTTAAGGATTTCGCTGGGAAACCCAGAACCGGTTATATAATACTCATAAAGGGACATACTAAAGAATCATCCCGGGATAACCTCTAGCGGGTTATATTCCCGGAAAAACCGGGATAAAGGGGAATAATTGAAATTCCCAAACTTTAAGTGGAATTTTCACCAGAAAACCCGGGAGAACACGGGGCACAGTTGGGCTGGGATGAAAAAGGATATAACTAGGAAGCCTCCAGTGAGAACCGCATAGCGGGTTCTAGTGAGTTTCCTTGAGAAAATCGGGATAAAAGGGAACATACCGTTTAAATCATTTTATTTCTATAATTTCAAGATTAATTTTAGACACGAAACCCGACAGAACCCGGGATGGGATAAGCTTTAATAGAAGCAGAAACTAACCAGGAACACGACGCCAGGAACCGAATAGCGGGTTCTAGCGGGTTCCTTTAGGAAAAACAGGGATATTCAGGATATTTCATTTATAGGATATTTTAATTTTGACTTTAACTTTAAAATTTGGAGACGAAACCCAGCAGAACCCGGGTTCGGGTAAACTGGGAATTGAGGAGGAAGTACCAGGGTATAATCCTGTGAAAGCCGCATAGCGGGTTCTAGCGGGTTTTCAGGAGAACCCGACCAGTAAAAATGCTTCGAACACCGACTAAAGACCAAAACGCGTCCTGGCATCATTATATTCGAATGCAGGAGCAAGCGCAATTAGGGCATGTTGCCACTGCACCTCCCGGCACTGCCGGCCCGGGTAGTGATAGTGATGATGCCCACCAGCTTTATCGGGGAAACGCAAAAGGAGTGCTGTTCCCGGCCACAAATGAGCTAGTCGGACGCGAAGGCTCAGCGAAGGGCATGATCCTCTTTCGTGCCGAGAAGAACCACTACTGACCCCAAAGGGACAAACTAACCGATATCGACAATTAGCGCCCAAGTACAACGTAGCGAAGTACCCCGATGAAGACACCAGTATTATTCTTTCTTTGGCAGCTCCTAAAAACTTGTGACGCCTCGAAGTGTTCCCTCTTTGTCCGTTTCTTTATCAGTGTATATACTGTGGAACCTTCTGCCCGCAGAGGTTTGCCCTTTTTTCCAAATCTTCAAAATATTTAAGTCACGTTAATACACTTTCGTTAACCACACTTAAGGCACCCACAGTATGTTGGTACTTCGGCTTTAAGCCTTTGTAAAATGTTCAAGATAAAAAAAATTAAATGTGTTTAGAAAAAATATTTAATAAATGAACGAAGGAAATTAACCTTCTTGCCATCATGAATGTAACAGACTAACCAAATGCCAATAACAAACGCGGTTAATACATCGGGAAACCTGCCTTTGACGTTTGACGATACCCTGATTACGCTTGTGGTACACATATAAAGGTAATTTCCACTTGTTACACACTTTAACGTAAAGATAATATTTGACAGATTTATTTTAATTAAAACACCAAAAGAATACGAGTGGAAGGATCGTACTACATAATAGTAAAATAAAATAAAATAAAATATATTAGTCTTAATCCAAGGAATATTATTAGACGGAAAAATTAAAAACATCTTAGATAATAATTTTTGTCAAAAATGACGTATGTAGGCGATAGAAAAACTGCCAATTTTTCCTATAAAAAAACTTTTATTATTTCATTTGGATTAAATTTGTTGTTGAAAATGACGTACGTTAACATATTTTTTAATAGTAATTTAATACCTATTGAAACAGGGTGTCCAAAAAATGAGGTTATAAATTAAAATGAAAAAATGCCATAAATCATTTTTTTTTTAAATAGTAACCCCTGAATTTTATAATTTTATCTTATTAAGTTTATTAAGTTGTCCATTTCAAAAATTGTCAGTTTCCAAAATATTACCAATTTATTATTTTTATATGGCGATTTTACTGCGGATTTTAAGTATAATTTACTATTAGTTGGCCATGACGGTGTTATTGAAAGACAACTGACTGCTAAAGACTGCTGGATATCTATTAGCAAATACGTCACATGTTCTTGACAAAACAAAGTTTCCATAGATAATAAAAAATTTAAAAGCTCCTCAGCTTGATTAAGGACATTTTTGTAATGATAATTGACAGCACAGTTCTTTAGCAGTCAGTTGTTTCCAAATAATAGTAAATTAAACTTAAAAGCCGCAGCAAAATCGCCATATAAAAATAATAAATTGGCAATATTTCGACATAGTTAACTTTATATAAACATACCTTAATTTTTAATTCTTAATAAGATAAAATTATAAAATTCAGGGGTTTCCATTTGAAAAAATTGTTTTTTGGGATTTTTCTCATTTTAATATTAAAGCTCATTTTTGGAACATCCTGTATTAATAAGTATAAATCACTATAAAAATCTATTAAAGTGCGTCATTTAGGATAATAAATTTAAACCAAATTAAATAATAAAAGTTTTTTATAGGAAAAATTGGCAGTTATTCTAGAGCCTACATACGATATTTTTGACATAAAAACTTAAATATGTCAAAAATTGCGCGATTGAAGTATAGGACGTTATACAAAAAATGTATGTATTTTACGCAGAACCCAAAATTGTAATAATATACAGGGTGTTCCATTTAAAACAAGAAAGTTGACACCCACTTCCGGTATAACCGGAAGTGCCACCTTCTTAAAAATATTTTAGCCGATTTGCCCCATAGGACGTTAGTAAACTGTCAAATGTTTAAAACTTTTCTTGAATATTTAGCTTGGGTTTATTAAGTTACGGTTAATTCGACTAAGGCTACTTAAATTTCTTTTGTCATTTAGAACATTTTTTTTCTTTTTTAATTTCAATCATTTCTTTTTGTCTTAATTCTTAATAGTTTGAGTCTGTAGTTAATATTTTGGTTTCTTTAAAGTTAAATTCATGTTTTGTTTCAGACTGATGTTTGGGTAGCGCAGTGGAGGCGTTTTTAGTATATTTATGACCGTTTAGTCTACTTTCTAGATGTTGTTATTCCAATGTATTTTTGGGGCAATATAAATTCAAACAGACTGTAATTTTTTTTTAATTAAAATATTTATTTTTTCACCTTATTTTGACTTAATATCGAAAAAGCACCCTACTTTCTGGTAGTGTAAAAAGAATACATTACTATGGTAAATGTTCTCAGAAAATGCAAAAAAAATCCTATCTTTAATATTTAGAACAACTATTTTTGCATATTTTTTTAATCTTCATGTTTTATGGATTTGTAATTTTTTTTATCAATGAAACGTGAAATCTTACGTTTTTCAAGTAATTAAAGTGTTAGTTTTAATAAAATGCTCAAAATTGTACATAATGATTAAAAAAAATCGGATCCGAGTTTTTTTTGCAATTTCTGAGAACATTTACCATAGTAAGTGTATTTTTTTTATACTATCAAAAAAAAAAAAGAAAGCCATCTGATGTCATTATCAAGCAAAGCCTGCCACCAAAATTAAATTTTACCTAAAATATTGAATAAAAAAGGTTTTCTATTCCATGTGTACTTTATCGGTAACTTTGTTAAAGTTTAATGATCACTATATTCATTCAGATCCTAATAAATAAATTTATTATTTTATTTTATTTTATAATAATTTCACCTAGGTATATAATAGTATAAGCAAAAACCTCAAGTTACATAACGGACTAATAACATCTAAAACAGAAAAGATGCCCTTTATTAAAAATGGTTATTTTAAGTTTATAGCCATAGTCAAAAACATTAAAAACTTTTTAATGTTTTGGCCTTAGTTAATAAAATAATATAGTATCCAATTTACGGTACTCCTGAAGCATGGTTAAGATTAATAAAAATGTGAAAGGTAACGGGGCGCAGAATTCGAATACTCTATGTTTGTACTGCAAAATCCAGTTTTAATTGAAATCGTTTCTGTTCCCTTTCTCGAAATTCACAAAAAATAGAAATAAAAAAAGATTATAGAAATAAGAAAATATTGCGAATTTTCGAATTTAATTTTTTATCCTTACTCACAAATTCAAGTTTACATTTAATTCATAGTATCATTTAAAATCATTATATATATTTTTCAAATTTAACACTTAAAACTGTTAAATATATTATTTATAAAAAATATATTTTTTTTAATTCAAAAAAAAATTATTGGGCTGCCACAAAAATGTTTAAGAACTATTATATATTGCTTATAATTTATTTACTAACCCTTATATAATTTATCTTTTTTATGGAAATCGGCATCATGATATAGAAATGAAGAATAACTTTTTAAAATAATATAAGGTCGTTTATGTTGTAGCTACTTATAAATACGTAAATACATTTAATACAATAAGAAAACACTTTTTAGTTAATATATTATTATGCATCTATATATATATATATATATATATATATATATATATATATATATATATATATATATATATATATATATATATATATATATATATATATATATATATATATATATATATATATAAATGTAAATAAATTGTAAACATATGTAACAAAAGAAAAATCTGTTCAAATACGTTGAGAAAAAAAATTAACAACAGCTTGCTTCAATCTCTTAAAATAAGATTCGTCACTTAACAGATTTATTTTATACTAGATGAAAAGCCTGTCTCCGCCAGGCGAGAGACAATATTAAGTAGCCTCTGTCTCCGTAAGACGCCTTCCTACGGCTACTAACATAACACTTTTTGCTCTATTTTTTGTCCCGGGGCGAAATTCTAAAGAACAGGCTTTTAGGTTCAGCCCTGCTAGAACTACCACTGTGCCAAATTTCATGATTTTGACTCAAGCCATAACTTCAGAATCACGTGGACAGACAAATATATATATATATATATATATATATATATATATATATATATATATATATATATATATATATATATATATATATATATATACAGCGTGTCCCACGCAGTTCTTGCCATATGGGAAAATTTTTTTACTGACAGTCGAAACAAAATCATTTTGATGTAGAAAAGTTCTGCTTATTTAAAAACTAAAAACCTCTACGCAAAAAGTTTAAAAATACCAGCAGTATACAGAGTAGCGACAAAAACGTAAAATTTATCCAAGACTAAAGTACCCTTATTTTGCAATATTCAAAGAAAAGTTATTTAAAGGAATTATTTAGAATTAATTTTTATATCTAATTACGAAATCACAGCCACCTACGAAAAAAGGGTATTTTTTATTTTACATTAAAAAATTTTGTCAAAAATTAACAAAGGTAATTATCGGACCTGAAGGTAACTATGCCAATAATAACTGACATAAACACTGATATTATTTCTAGTCAGAAGTACAGTTATAAATTCAGTTTATCCATTTATCATTTTGATTTATTATGCCTCCAAAACTAACCACGGAACAGAAGATTGAAATTGTTTTAATTGTGGGTGACAACTACAAAACCTTTAGAGAAGCCGCTGAGATTTTCAATGAAAGGTATCCTGAAATATCTGTATCTCATCAAACTGTTGGACACATAATGGCAAAATTTAAAGGTAGTGGAAGTGTAGAAAACAGATTCAATAAAAAAAATCAAGTTCAGGTCGAAGATGATGAAAATTTTGACTTGCAAATTATCCAAGCCGTTGTTGAAAATCCCAAGATTTCCTTGAGAAATATGGAAAAAGTACTTCCTGGAAATGAAAGACGCTCAGTCTGTAAATCTACTGCTGGAAGAGTTCTTAAAGCAAATCATTTTCATCCCTATAAACCCATCTTTGTCCACACATTGCATCCTGGAGACTTTGATTTTCGGTTTGATTTTTCAGCTTGGTATCAAGGTATGCATGAAGACGATTCATATCTTTATAGAAAAATATTTTTTCTGACGAAGCTTGCTTTACGTCAAATGGAGTTGTTAGCTCCCAGAACTATCGATGGTGGAGTACAGCTAACCCGCGGTTTGTTATCCAGTGTCGGGATCAGTTTTCTTTTAAGACAAATGTGCGGTGCGGAATTTTAGATAATCAACTGATAGACCCATTTTTCTTCCGGGGTAATATAACGTCGGATGTTTACCTTCATTTTGGGAAATCAGTTGTCTGACTTTTTATTAATGGCCTTCCACGTGACATTAGAAATACTTTGTGGTATCAGCATGATGGTGCGCCATGCCTAGTTCTCGAGCTGTTAACGAGTTTCTTCAGGAAATGTTCAGGGCGTTGGATAGGAAGATTTTCAGAAATTCATTGGCCGGCGAGGTCACCCGACCTGAACCCACTGGTTTTCTTCCTTTGGGGATATTTAAAAGGAAAAAGTGTATTCTCACCGACCATTTCAAAATATCGATAGCTTAGAAGGATAATAACCCGTGTGCTCAGAAATCCCTCGTTGTTTTGAAAAGTTGTTTCAAAATTCTCCAAGTTAACAGAAAAATGCATGGAAAAAGAAGGTGGCTATATTAAAATTTGAATTATACTAATTTTCTTTTGTTATAGTGATAAAATAATTTGTTTTATATTAAAGCTTTTACTTTTATTCCGTTCTGATTTACTGAAATACAAAAATATATATTTTTCGTAGGTGGCTGTGATTTCGTAATTAGATATAAAATTAATTCTAAAAAATTTCCCTTTTTAATCTTTCTTTGAATATTGCAAAATAAGGGTATTTTAAATCTTGGATAAATTTTACGTTTTTGTCGCTACTCTTTATACTGCTGGTATTTTTAAACTTTTTGCGTAGGGTTTTTTTTATTTTTTAAATAAGCAGAACTTTTCATCAAAATGATTTGTTTCGACTGTGGTAACCCTTATGGCAAGAACTGGGGTGGACACCTGTATATATATATATATATATATATATATATATATATATATATATATATATATATATATATATATATATATATATATATATATATATATATATATATATAAAAAAAAAAACCTACATAAAATATATCCACATTAGCAAACTTTAGTATAGATTTTAATTATAAAATTTTTATTTTTTTTTATAAAATCGGCATTATGATATAGAAATGAAGAATAACTTATTAAAATAACATAAGGTCGTTTATGTTGTAACTACTTATAAATACATAGACACATTTAATACAATAAGTTAAAAAAAACATTTTTTAATTAATATATTCATCTATATATAAATGTAAATAAATTATAAACATATGTAACAAAAGAAAAATCTGTTCAAATACGTTGAGAAAAAAATTTAACACAGCTTGCTTCAATCTTTTAAAATAAGATTCGTCACTTAACAGATTTATTTTATATTTATTCCAGTATTCTAAAAAAATGTATGGACAGATTCTCCAGCCTGCTTTGACCAAAAACCAAGTCCGTTTCCTTTTAACGATTCCAAACAATCTACTAAGTGAACCAGAAGTACGTAAATTTTAAGAGTAATAGAGACATAGGAAACGTTAAGTGGTTTCTTTTTTACCTAGATTCACCAAAAAAATTTTTCCTTTTGAAAAAGAAAAATATTTTTTTCCCAAACAAATTTTGGGGTTTATTTTGTGAACGCCGAAAAAAAATTTTTTTGGAACTTTAAAAGGTTTTTTTTGAAGGGCCCAAAATTTAAAAACCTTTTTTTTTTAAGTTTTTGGTTTTTCAGGAAAATTCCTTTTTTTTGGGTTTTGTGGCAATTTTCCTTTTTTTTTTTTTTTTTTTTGCCCAAAAACTGCCGGGGAAAACCTGATTACCTTTTCAAAAAAAACTTTCAACCCTTGTTTTTAATTTTTTTTGAAAAAAAAATCAAAAATTTTTTAAAAAGGTTTTAAAATAAAAGGCATTTTAATTTTTTTTATTACCTACCAAAAATAGCATCATAAAAAAATTTGAAATTTTTAAATTTAAAAAAAATTTTCATTTATAGTAAAACTAATTTTTTATTAAAAAATGTTTATTTATGTTTAACTACAAAAATAATAAAAAATTTAAAAATTACTTTATTTTAATAAGTTATTCTTCATTTCTATATCATAATGCCGACTTCCATAAAAAAAAAGATAAATCATGTTAGGGTTAATAAATAAATTAAAAGCAATATATAATAGTTTCAAAACATTTCTGTTGCAGTCCAATAATTTATTTTTTAATCAAATTTTTTTTTTTTAATGATAGATTTAACAGTTTAAAGTGCTAAATTTGAAAAATACATAAAAAAACATGATACATTTTGGATTAATGATTTGATAATTATACTATGAATTAAATTAAATATTGAATTTGTGAGTAAGGGTAAAAAATTAAATGCAAAAATTCGCGAAATTTCCTTATTTCTTCAATTTTTACTTAAGTGATCGGTTTTGGTAACAAATTCATTTTAAAAGAAAGCTAAACAATCAGAAAATGTTTTTCAAGTAATAGTTTTTGTAAATGAAATAGCATTTTTTAGTATTTGATCTTATTACCCACCACAAAATAGCATAAATATTAAACAACTTTGAACCATTGTTTAAATTACAAACTAAATTGTGTCATTTATCATAAAACTGAGAATATATTTCTGTATTCAAATATTTCTACCTTTGCGCAACACACTGCAGTGCACTTATTATGTTTGTTTATACAAAGAGTAACGTTATTATAGTCACAGTAAAGAACTATGTAAACGTTTTTACTAAAATAACTTTTTTTTATATTTTAGTAAAGTATTAAAAACATTTTTTGCATTTTTGTCTTTAGTTGTTACTCTGTTTTAAAAGTGTATGCCAAACTTTACCTTTGTTTTGTGTCCATGAATAGTTTCTTGTTATATTTTTTTTTCTGTCTTGTTTATGGGGGTTTTAAGATCTTTATAAAATTAATATATATTTTAAAGAAAAAATACTGATAATATATATTTTTTTAGTTAAATTTTCCGGGCAAGAATAAATTTAAAAAATTACTTACCTTGGTCCGTTACGTCACCGCCGACGCCGCATTAGATCCAAATAAGAAAACTAATTTTCACGAAAATTTTACTTGAAACTACGCGAGTTTTGTTGCTACTGTGGAAAACTAGGAAACTCGCGTCGTTGTCGAGGAAAAGCGCACTTCGACGCGCATCGCGACCGCACTGTCTCGTCAGTTCGACTAAGTGCCAGCGCCCAACGATACAAAACTTTTTGGATTTGGATTAACTAGCTATTGTTTTGGCTTTTAAATTTGGAGACACAATTATTATTTTGTTTTTGTTGTATCTATTTTAAGTGTTCGTTTTATAACGTAGCTTTATTCTCTTAAAAACAAGGTTAATTTTTTGATTTTTTGCAACTTGTAGAAACAAAAATATTTATAAATATTAATAGAATAATCGAAATGCTTTAAGAATCCCATTTTTTATTAGTAAAAAACTAAAAGTTTGAAACACTGTTGTAAGTGTAAGTAAAAAAAAATATAATATTTGAAAGGACTTATGTTAGTCTATTAAGTCCTATTGGTCAAAGTATGAATATTTGCAGACTTTTTTGGTTATTAAATGTATTGTGAAAAAAAGCGCATTTAAATATAAAAACCAACCTTTAGTCCAGGAAACAAAGCTGAAAAAAGTGCAAAACCTGGCAATTTTTTTAAAATGCATAGATTTGCATAAATAATTGAGATTAGGCCTCCCTCCCTCCTTTTTAAGATCTGTATTATGCCCATGGGCGCTCTTTATTTTTTAGGGGTAAAAACTACCCTTTATTGCTAAAACCTATAAAATTATACATTAAAGCTAAGTTGAGTAAAATTAAGCTAAAAAGTAGTATTTGGTTTCTTTAAAACATTAATAAAAATGATTCAGCAACTAAAAATCAACCCCTATTATGATTTAATTTAAAAAAATATTTACCCTAAAAAATTAATATATTACACAGTGTTTTGCATAAAAATTTGGGTTTAAGCTTAACTTACCCTCTTATTTAAAATCGTCATTATGCTGAAGGTGAGTTTTTATTTTTTAGGGGTGAAAATACCCCTTATTGCAAAAACCTTTAAACTTTTATATTAAAGTCACATAAAATTAGGCTTAAATAAGTTAAAAAATAAGTATTTAATTATTTGAAACATAATTTAATAAATTTCAACTCTTGAAAATCAACCCTTATTATAATTTATTTCAAAAAAAAATTGTTTACCCTAGAAAAATTAACATATTGTCACAGAGTTGTAATTAAAAAGTGTGACTGCTCAAAAGTATTACTAATTTAATTTTGTTATTTTTTAATCCTCAAAAATCCACCCCTTACAATATTACAATGCAAAAAATAGTTTAAAACAGCGGATTTTTTAAAAAATGCATCGAATCGCATAAAAGGTTGGAATACAGTAAAGAAAATAAGCAAAATGTTTGTACTTCAAAAAGCCATAATTTAATACTTTAGTAATTTTTACGTATCTCCTCAAGTTTTCAAGTTATTTTGAAGAAAAGGTCATTTTTATTAAAAGTCTGAAATTTGATTTTCACTTGCAGCTTAATTTTTTAAAATTAAGCAACTTAAATCTGTTAAAATTTTAGAATGTATTTATAATACATAGATAAAGAGAATTGAAGAAGGGCTCCGACATATTTTAATAAGGGTAGTAATTAGGGCATTGTTTTCGAAGATTTTTGCACTCAAAAAATGTTGGTCTAACCTTATTATAATCATAACTCTAAGAAAGGTCTTTGCAAATGCTTCAAAAAAGCTATTATTAGGTTTTTCCGAAAAATACGTAGATTTTGCGTTATTTGCCTTTGAAAGTCTGAAATTTTGTGTTTGATGAATAACAGCTAACCTTTAACAAACCACAACTTGGTTTGTATTGGTCCCACAGCAATTACAAAAAAAAAACATTTTATTCGTTTTTTTAAATCTACCTATTTTAATAGTTACACTTTTTTTAATAAAATGCAAACTTATTATTTTGAAAAACTCCGATTTTCGATCGCGAATAACTTGAAAAGCATGTTCTATGCATTTTACAAAAAAATGTATAGATCATTTTTTGCTTAGAAATCACTTTTCTATCGATTTTTGTGGTCAAAATATTTAAAGAAATTTCCACCCCCAAGGTGGTTTGGCAACCAACCCCAAGGTATATTGATATAGAATTTGATCATTGGACTATTCCCTACCTATTGTCAAAATTTTAAGTCATTCTATGCATTTTGAAAAAATTGCAAGGCAATTTCGTTTCCTGGACTACTTTACTAAAATATATAGAAAAATAAAAACTTCGAAATCAAGCAAGAAAAGAAACTTCTTGTCGAGATAAATAGGCTATTTTTTCTAGTACACGAGACGAAAAGAGGGTGGTTTTTCTCGTCTCGTCTTGTCTCGCGGTAACATTACTAGACTCAAACATATGCCTTTCTTTTTCGCTACTAGTATCACGTATCCTCATTGGGTGGTAATCTATTAATAATTATATATTTGGACATCTCTTACATAAACTATATTCGTTAAAAAATCACGTGGCTTTATATAATATTAAAAGAAATAAACTGCCATTATCACGACCTCGTGATTTATTAAATTATTGCCATAATATTAATATTGGCAAAAATTTCTATTAGCAAAATTGAATGTGACCGGAATTTAATATGGAGTATTATACGGTTATAGAATTCCATTTCCTATTCATAATTATTTGTTTATATTATATTACAATGGGTAAATTGATAAGCACTGTCTTGAAAGGATAAAATTATCCTTAGATATAAGTTAGTTAAAGGTGTTTTTAATGATTTTTTTAATAATAATTAAACAAAACTACAAATTCAAAGTTATTATAAGGTTTGTAGTTTATCCACATAATAGGGCATGTTTGAAAAGGTATTATTTAAAGGAATACAAAAAGTTGTTTATACAAAAGTTTTACGATTTTTATGAAGATTTTAAATATGACATTTAGAAAAATAACTGAGGATCGGAAAATAGAAAAATCGGGAATAATATTGTTTTAAAATCCTGAATTTTATTAAAAATATAAAAACTTTTCATTTTCCCTTTTTAAGAATATATAATACGTCTATGTTTTGATATGCAGTTTTGTAACCATTCGACTTTAAATTTTTTAATTTATATGCATTGGAGCACCCCTTCTTAAGTTTAGTAAGCCGTGAAAGCCAAACAGAAAATGTGGATCCAACTAACCACCACTAACCACAAAAAACATTTGTACTCAAAGAAAAAATATTACCTTCTACTACGATAATAACGTGTATGCACTTGTGTTGTTTATATTATATTAATTCATTTGTTTTGTTATCTGGCGTCATCCTTGGCCAAGCGGGATCCAACATGGATGTTCTGTTTGGCTTTTACGGCTTACTAGACCTAAGGAGCGGTGCTCCATTGCATATAAAATAAAAATTTAGAGTCAAATTGTTACAAAACTGCTTAATGCTTATCCAAACATAGGCATATTAAATATATTTTGAAAAGGAGAAAACGGGGAGATTTCATATTTTAAATAAAAAACAGGGTGTTCTATTTAATAACAAATATTATTCCCAATTTATCCATTTTCCAATCGTCAGTTGTTTTTCTAAATGTCATATCTAAAACCTTTATAAAATATCCTAAAGCTTTTGTATAAACAACTTTTTTGTATTCCTTCAAATAATACCTTTAAAAGCATGCTAAATTAAATAGAAAAACCCTGTATATATGTCGTAGCCACATAGTAAATTCGGCGGTTTTTTTAAATGGCTTACACTTTATAAAACGCGGCCACATTGGAAAATATTCGTTTAGTTTAAATTATTTTATAATACGGCTAGTGTTTTAAGCCACTTTATTATCTGGCCGGTCAAATACGAGCCACATTCTTAAGTAGAAGATTATGATGAAGAAAATTTACATTTTAAGAAGGAAAACCTAACGACAACTAACCAAAAATTAACCAGAACTAGGTAATAGTTTGGAAGTTGTTGTTTACGGTCCCCAATAATTTGGGTGGTAATAAATGATTATAACTTGGTTTGACCCAAATAGAATGCAATTATTGGGGACCGTAAACAACAACTTTCAAACTATTACCTAGTTGACCTAGTTCTGGTTAGTTTTTGGTTAGTCGTCGTTAGGTTTTCCTACTTAAATTGCAAGTTTTCTTTATCATAATCATCTATTTGAGAATGTGGCTCGTATTTGATTGGCCAGTTTATAAAATGGCTAAAAACACTAGCCGTATTATAAAATAATTCAAACTAAACGATTATTTTACAATGTGGCCGGGTTTTATAAAGTGGCTAGCCATTTTAAAAAACGGCGGAATTTATAATCTGGCTACGACATATACACTGCAACGCAAAAAAGGGAAATCGTTATTTTAACAGTGATTTTAAAGTTAAATAATTTGAAAACTAACAAACTACTAGACAGTTTTTGAAATTCCTCTCTTACTCTGATAGTTTCGAAATTATGCAATTTTTTCCATGTCCATTTTTACTTTTAATACCTTGATGTTGACCAGTTTAGCCACAAAGTGATTTCCATGGTTACTTCACATACTGATGACAATTTGTCAATTGATTAAAATAAGACCGCTATAATACGAATAGTTTTTCACTTAAAATGCCTAGACGTCATATGAGTCCAGAAAAAGTAAAGAGCTCTGGGTATATTAGATGCTTGAACGCGTCAGAGTAAAGTTGCGATCCGTTTTAATGTTCCCAAGGTGTAAACTGTCATTAGTATGTCAAGTTATCACTTTGTGGTTAAACTGGTAAACATCATATTTAAAGTAAAAATGGACATTGCATAGGAAAAAATTGCATACTTTCGAAACTATTAAAGATAAAGACAAATTTCAAAACTATCTAATAAATAAACCACTGGTACACTAGGGAAAAACTTAAGTTTGACTGGTGTCACCCATTACCCATACATGAAATAAAAAACCGCCTATGGAACTTGCTTTTTATTTTACCCTGTACAATTAAACTACCTTAATGTGAAATGCTACCCATGAATAATTTAAAAATAGATTGATGTGCCTTTGATCTAAAAAAAAAATAATTAAAAATGGTTTGTTAGTTTCCAAATTATTTAACTTTAAAATCACTGTTTAAAAACGATATCCCTTAATTTTGCGTTGCAGTGTATTTTAAATATTTTCCGACATATTAAAAAGAAAATAAATTTTTGAAAATATTAGTTGTGCTCACGAAGATTTTTATAAAAATTAAGTGCGAGTCAATCAGGTATCAGATTTTTAGATGTTTCCATATTTCCTGCTTTCATTCGTCAACGATGCCCAACAAAACCTTTAATTACCAACACTGATAGTATTTAAGTATCTACTACCTTTGAACTACCTGTGACTAATGTTTTGTTTTTGCTAAATTTAATCATATCCTAAGCAACAGCGTCGACCTTGGGGTATGCGATAAGAGCGGCCACTTTGGGCAAGGGGCGCCAAAAAGTCCAATGCGAAGAACAATTTCCAGCAAAAAATAAAATTTTGAATGCGCCTTTTGAGGGCAAGAGTATAATAATTAAAGCTACTTAATTTGTAATTTATAATCAATAAGTTGTGATATTTACATATTGCAATAAAACTTGATTTTTGAAAATTTGGTAATTATAATTTATTGAACATATAACCAAAATATATTTTACATAAAGTTAAAACGTCGACCAAAATACGCGGAACTATTTAACAGATGAATGACCCTAATTTCACAAGAAATATTTTTTTCGATACTACTAAATTTTGGACTTCCATTGTATTTTTTTGTTAATTAATACACAACGTTTCGGTTAGTGATGTATCTTCAACCGTTCTCAAATGATAACTTGAAACTAATAACCTATCACTTGAAAACGGTTGGAGATACATCACTAACCGAAAGGTTGTGTATCAATTATTAAATAAAGACAATGGGAGTCCAAGATTTTGTGTTATTGAAACCACAACATTGTCTAAAAGTTTTAAGAAAATCTTTCTTTCTTTGTCTATTGGTGAGCTGTGGAGAATAAGCCCCACTGTTGAAAAAATATTTGTTGTCATTGTTTATTCTCGCAACTGCTTAACCTAACTCCTCTAACGAAAAGTTATGTTTAATGGAAGGTATGTTGTTAAAATAATGTTGTACAGGGTGTACAAATAAGAAAGGACGCCGGCTGTATATCAGAAAATACTTATCGCACGGCGTTGGGAAAAAAAATATTTTTAGTAAAATTGGTCAAAAGAAATAGTTGGAAATTATTTTTAACTTTTTGAAAGGCCGCTAGGGGGCGTAACTGCAACCTTGAATCTGAAAAAGTGATGTTTCTGTGAATTTTGCTATATTAACGTAACAAAAAAAAAACCTGATCTTTAAAGTCAAGGATAATCCGAACCTTTCTTGTTTGACAATTTTTGCTAAATTATAATATATTTTAATTATTAATTTTTATAATTAAAAAATATTATAAAATATTTATATAATATATAATAATTAATATAATTTTTTATTATATATATATAATATATATATATTTATTATATATTATTAAAATTTAAAATAAAGTGGTGGGGGTTTCAAAGGTTTCCGATAAAAACCCTTATTTCAAAACGGCGGAGCCGATTTTAACAAACTTGGGCTAGTTAAAAAGAGCTAATCTTGGGCTATAAATCTTAAATTATTTGAAGTTTTGTTAGTTTCACATGTCGCCGCTAAAGGGTTTTTTTCGACATTCTGACAGAAATGGTTAATTTTCTCAAAAAATTAAAAGCATTGGTATAATTTTTTCTTTATGAAAAACTAGCTAAATACCTAATATTTAGAACAAAGAAAATTTTATACGTCAATATCTCAAAAATTATACAAGCTACAAGAAATTTTATAAAAGATAAATTGTGTATTTTTACAAAACCTTTAATTTATGTAAAATAATCTTTTCATCTAAATGCAGTACTTTACGAGTTATAATTAAAAAAGCGAATTCTAGGGGTATACCTTAAAAAAATCCTGAAAATTCAATTTTTTAATTATAACTCGTAAAGTATTGCATTAAGACATAAAGATTATATAAACTAAATTAAAGGTTTTGTAAAAGTACATAATTTATGTTATATAAGATTTCTTGTAGCTTTTATAGTTTTTGAGATATTGACGTATAAAATTTTCTTTGGCCTAAATTTTAGGTAAAGAACAAGATATCGCGATAGGATTTTCGCAAGCTTGTTTAGGCATTATTTAGCTACTTTGAAAAAAATTATATCAATGCATTTAATTTTTTTGAGAAAATTAACCATTTATGTTGGAATATCGAAAAAAGCCCTCTAGCGGCGACATGTGAAACTAACAAAACTTCAAATATTATAACATTCATAGCCCAAGAAAAGTTCTTGTCAACTAGCCTAAGCTTGTTAAAATCGGCTTCGCCGTTTCGAAGATACAGGGTGTGTTTTACGGAAAACTTTGAATACCCCCCACCACTTTATTTTTAGAGATATAGCAAAAATTGTCAAACAAAAAAGGTTCACATTATCCTCTACTTTAAAGATCAGTTATTTTTTTGTTACGTTAATATAGCAAAATTCACAGAGACATCACTTTTTTAGATTCAAGGTTGCAGTTACGCCCCCTAGCGGCCATTTCAGAAACTTGAAAATAATTTCCAGCTATTTCTCTTGACCACTTTTACTAAAAAAAAAAATTCCAACGCTGTGAGATAAGTATTTTCTGATATACAGCCGGCGTCCTTTCTTATTCGTACACCCTGTACAAAAATAAAAATACAAAATTTTATTTAATAATTGTGTATTTATTAAATATTTTACTAAAAAATATATTCTATATTAACTGGAATGTTTCATTAATATATTCCGCTGTTTCTATCTTCTTAATTATTGAAATGTGATCACCACTGACCAAGAATACTTGCGGTATCTGCTTAAAGTACTGAAAAAGAAAGAAAAAGTAAATTATTTAAAAAACCTTGGTGTATTTATGTTTGCAAATCAATTTTTTAAAGTATATTTTAACAAAAAATGGCTATAGCATCAGAAACTTGCTGTTGAAGTACCCTACTTCAAAGAAGGTTTATAGTGACACCTTTTATTAAAAATGTAATGCAAGGTTAGTTAATTTAAACCTTTTCATATTCTATTGGCACAAATAATTAACAGCATATAAAATGTCGAACAATTAAGGTAGATACGTTTTAAACATTTCTTTTTTTTTAATGAGATCTTTAAAGAATCTTGGAACATTAACTTCAAAAAATATATAGTGGATGGAGTAATAAATAAGACATTGACATTGTTTTAAAGTACACAGGGTGTCCGATTAAAATAGTATTAAGGCGTTGTCTTTACACTTCTAAAAAAAGAAATTCGTTCAATTTTTTAGGGTTTATCAAAGTACTTGGCCACCTTTCATTATTTTTAAATAAATGTTTTTAAACTTAAGATTTTTTTGGCTTATTTTTAACAATGCATTTAGAATTACCTGTGTTAGTTCACAGTTATCATACTGACTGCAGTCACTTGGCCTTATCAAATGTACAGTTCCCGTCACTAAATTGTCTTCGGGAAGGTAACTTCTAATATCTTGTAACCTGTTTCGCAATAATAACAAACCATCTTCGGTTGCTTTTTGGTCTACAGATTCGTTATTGTATAGTGAGAGAAGGTAGCTAACTCTAGCATTCCAATCCGGAGCTGATTGCAATTTCTTAAGAACCTATAAAATAATATTTAGAATTATAACTAGATAAAAATAATGAAAAACTCCTTCCAAAACATTTCTCGTAAGTACGAAATTTACTATTAAGCAAAATTCTCCAAAAAAAATCTGACCACAAACATTAATGTGAAAAAGGGTTAACTACTTGAGTCTTCTACTTAATTTTTTCATAATAAATTTTAAGATACAAAAAAAAAGTCATTCTTGATAAAAAATTCTGCTTGTCAAAAAAATATATACTACAATTGGAAAATAGATTTTTATCATAAAGGGCGTCTCAAAAATGCAAAAACATAAAATCAAGCAAGAGCAAACACTCGTTTTTTGCCTTTAACGTAAAATGATAAATAAAAAACTTGCTCCAAATTTATTTTTTACTCTGATTCCGAACTTACTAAGAAAATTTGAATTTAGGAAAAATAAAAAAAAACAACTATTTTGCAAGTACGCATTTTACATTTACATTTTTTTTACATTTTACATTTTTTCCATTGAAAATTTATTTTTATTAATGTTTAGTAATGTAAAGGTGATAATCAAGTAAAAGTAGTAAAATGCGTAGGTACTTGCAAAAATGTTGATTTTTTTATATTTTTCATAAATTTTAATTTTCTTCGGTAAGTTTGGAATCAGGTTTAGAAGTAAATTTGGAGCAAGTTTTTTAATTATTATTTCACGTTAAAAGGCCAAAAAATGACTGTTTGCACTTGTTTCATTTTATGTTTTTGAATTTTTGAGACCCTGTATGATAAAAATCTATTTTCTTATTGCAGTTCATTTTTTTAAGACAAGCAGAATTTTTTATAATATAGTTTTTTCGTATCTTTCAAATTTTGGTCCTTATATATTATATATATATATATATATATATATATATATATATATATATATATATATATATATATATATATATATTTTTATATATATATATATATATATATATATATATATATATATATTTACCTGTGAATCGTTGTTATTAAATATTCGAGCCAACAAATTAACTTCCATCTCATTTCCTTCACCCAAATGTTTGATAGCCGACTGCAGGGTCGATGGCGCTCCATCAATAAAGTAAACATTAATGTTAGCGTTGTATTCCTTGTCCAGAATTTTTGAGATTTCTGTTGCTAGTACACCTCCCCAAGACACACCAACGATGTTATAAGGTCCTTTGGACCAAACGTTTCTGATTAACTAAAATAAAGAAATTATATTAAGAGTTTAATTAAATATACAAACTTTTAAACGTAGGATACCTCCAAACCTTTATTTTTGTTAAATTTACCCTCCGAATGAAAAATAAACTAGTTTAAATATAGTTTGTGAAAAGCCATGTAAAAACTTTTATAAAGGTAAAACATTTAGAAAAGCTTAAGTTAACTAATATTTGTTTTTTAATTATAATTAAATAATCAATAATAATATAATGTTATTTTTGACGATTTCTTTTGTTCTTAGGATCAAAATTTTGTCTTGACTGAATGTATGCGTTTGCTCCGAAATTAGAGAATCAACTCAAGACGAGACGAGGCAAGAGAGAGAATGATGTATTAAGCAAGAAAAAACCATTCTCGCCGAGATAAGCAAGCCATTTTTTTTTTGAGTACACGAAACACTACTAGATACAAACATATGCCTTTCTTTTTTTGCTACTAGTATCAGGTATCCTTATTGGGTGGTAACCCATTAATAACTATATCTTTGGACATCTCTTAGGAGGCGTCCTGTCACCTGAGGCATTTAGAGAGAGGGGGGTTCAAGCCTAATCTCACATTTTCTTACGTGGGGGTCTCGGCAAATATCTCCCAATTTTTTTCCCTCAAGCCACAGTAAAAAATTGCGAGAAAACTTGGTTAAAATCAGTAAATCATGTTTCTCCACCAAAATATAGCTAATACGATGAGTTAATATTCCACAATAATATTTTCTCACTATGATTCTAGACTCCGTTCTTATAGTCCAATCATTAAAGCAAAAAAAGGTAATTTTTGTAAATAATGTTAACAGATATCTGACTGCGCCATAACTTGCGGAATAACCTGTAGATTACTAAAATCAAAAATCCAACCAATTTTTTTCAGGTAACAATAATTATTAAAAAAAAAGGGCCTTTTTTGTTTTTTTTTTTAATATAACAAAAATTACTGGCTATATTACTTTACTCATAAAAGACCGTTTGTAGATAATTCAAAAACCAACAAAAAGCCGAAAAAGAAAAAACTTTAAGGGTGATTTTAGACCAGAATAAATATATTTAGACTTAAAAGGAAAATCGTGCATTAAAGTTTTTTCAATCCACTATAAACAGAATTAGCCCTTACCTTAAGGCCGTGAATATTAATGGTCGATTTGAATTTTTAAAACGGCTTTTTAAAATTGGGATAAGGAGCTACAAATTTTATATCTCACATTTCCATATAAGTTTGGAAAACATTGTTAAAAATACTTTTGAACCTAGCACGTCGAGCGAAAATTCGCGACCGAGACGTATATTCGCTGATGGGTGGCCCCTCCACGGTCGCGAATTTTCGCTCGACGCGCTAGGTTTATAAGCGTTTTTAACAATGTTCTCCAAACTTATATGAAAATGTAAGTTATACAATTTGTAGCTTTTAATATCAACTTTAAAAAGTCGTTTTAAAAATTCAAATCGGACCATTTGCCTAAAATTCACGGCACTTTCAAGACAGGGGCATAATTTATTTATAGTGCGATTGAATAAAAACTATTAATGCGACAATTTTCATCTTTCGGCAGCTTAAAGTATATGTTATTGACTATCATTTCCCAAAAAATCAGCGCTTAATATTGAAAATTAACAGAGATACGAATTTTTGAAAAAGTGTCTGTTATAAGCATTTTTTCGGCTTTTCTCGGTGAAAAATGGTCGGACCGGGATTTTTTAAAAACCATTTGGTAGTGTTTTAAATTCTCTACAAACGGTCTTTTATGAGTAAAGTGATATAGCCAGTACTTTTTGTTATATTTAAGAGAAAACGAAAAATAGGCCCTTTTTTAATAATTATTGCTTTAAAAAATTACTTGTAAAAAAAATTGGTCGAATTTTTGATTTTAGTAATCTACAGGTTATTCCGGAAGTCATGGCGCAGTGATTGGACTATTAGTAGTTTTAAATACTACTCTTAACTAGTCCTAAATAAAAATAATTAGGCAAATAAGGTTTTTTTAAATACATCTAACACAATCAAGCACGGATTAACGTATTTACACTAAAAATATGCATTTTGAAAAATCTCCCGTGAGATTAGAGGAGTATAGAGTCGAGCCAAATTTCACGACATCTCAGCAAGGGGGAAGAGGGGGGTCGAAACTTGACAAAATCGCCTTACGTAATTAATGGGCGCCCCCTCAGATAAAATATGTATGTTAAAAGAACAGGTGACTTTATATTAGATTAAATAAATAAATTGCCATTATTACGACCTCGTGATTTATTAAATTATTGCCATAATATTAATATTGGCAAAAATTTCTATTAGCAAAATTGAATGTGACCACAATTTATTATGGCGTACCATAATAGCTACCAAATGTTTAATATAAAAATAGAAGACTGGATAAAAACTTTACTTTCTCGTAATAAAGTCTTTAACTATTGCCCATAATAAAATTATCCACTAATATTATACTAGTTTCAAAATATTATTAATTACCAGTTAAATCAAATATACAAACTTTTAGATTCAAGATACCTTTAAACCTTTTTTTTACAAATTTACCCTCCGAATGAAAATTATACTACTAAAAATGTGGTTTATGAAAAGCTATGTAAAAACTTTTATATAGGTAAAACATTTAGGGCAGCTAAAGTTAATTTAAACTTGTTTTTTAATTATAATTAAATAATTAATAGAACACAAGTGCTTTTAGTGCTCGCAAGAGGAAATTACGTTTAGTATTAAATAGACGATTATTTCAAAGTTTTTAAAATAAAAATTTTATCCTGACTAAACATACGTTTTTGCTCCGAAATTATCTTTTTGGTCACATGCATTGAATGATTATTTTAAATGGTTATTAACAGTATAGGCTGTAGTTTATCTACTGGATGATGCCAGGTAGACCATAAACACTGGAAGCTGCAGTAGCAGTGCTAAGAAAGGGTAAAGAATATTTTTTTTACAAGCTCAAGGTTCCATAAGAAATGCATTATTTTCTTGGCTGATTTATTTTATATATGTTTACCGTAGCCTTTGAGAAAATGTGTTTATGGTTCTTATTTTATTAAGATAGTTAAAGCACTGGACGTTGGTCCGTTGGTCGTCCAATATGTAAGTTATTATTTATCAGTTTAACCGGAGATACAAGGTGTCCTGATAAGGTCGTCCTCCGGCAACATCTCAGAAACCGTTCATCACATAGCTTTGAGAAAAAATATTTTTAGTAAAACTGGCCTCGAAAAAATACTGGACATTATTTTCAAGTTTCTAATTCCGCTGCTAGAGGGCGTAAAACAAACAACAAAATTGAAAACATGGCTTATTTAAAAATATGCCATTATGTCGTTTTGTCACAAACGATGTCAAATAAGAAAGCTTTTTCCCAATCTTTCAAATAAAGGGAAAGAGGAGAAGCGAATATACATTTGAAAAAGTTAAATAACCTTTTTTTGGCTTAACCGATTTTAATAAACTAGGTCTTGTTTAAAGGAGCTTTTATAAGGGCTTAAGATAAAGTATTGATACAATCAATTTATTTTCTTGTTTTATCCCTAGAGGCTGATTTGTGTTATAAATTTTGTCAATTGTTTCGACAAAATTAAATACAATGGGATTAATATTATAAGCTCATTAAAATGAGCATAAAAAAGTAAAGAATCTGGTAAAAACCGCATTTCGATATCTTAATTAATTCTCGACTTATTGCCGAAAAACTGCATTATTTGTATCCTTTCCTATTTTAAGCTGTCAGATCAACGCGGCGTTTTTATCGAGAGTGCCGGGACGTCAAAAATCACAGAAAACAGGGCCGTCAAAAATGACAAGTGCATTGTTTGTCAAACCTGATAATTTTAAATTTAGTTCCTGTTTATCGCAGTTCATCATTATTATTAGTAGTGTTGTTAATTGTTATTAAGTAATTTTAAATTATGTCTTATTCTACCACCGAGGCATACGATATGCTCGCCGTTTATTTTAAAGACTTTAAAATGCCTCTATTGCTGCAAGACAATATGCCATACTATAAGATATCCCGAAAGACGGTATTTTAATAACAAGTGTTTAGACGTTTGGCAACCCGTTTAAGAGAAACTGGAAATATGCATTCTATTCCAGCACAATGAAGATATACTTATCCAGAGCCGGTAGAAAATAATAATTCAGCAATTATTATCCACGAACCGTGTAATAATGAATACTGTTATTAAATTAATAAAAAAATAACAAAAACAAATGTTTTTTTTGTCATGTCATTCTCGATAAAAACGCCGCGTTGTTTATCTAACAACATAAAATAGGAAAAAATACCAGTAATGCAATTTTTCGGCAATAAGTCGAGAATTAATTAAGATATCGAAATACCGTTTTCACCAGTTCTTGACTTCTTCATGCTCTTTTTCATGGGTTCATAATAATAATACCATTGTATTTAAATTTTTCAAAAAAAAAAACAAAATTTATAACTTTGACACAATTCAGTTTCTAGGGATAAAACAAAAAATAAATTGATTTTACCAATATTTTATCTAGATAAAAGCTCTTTTAAACGAGATCTCGTTTATCCAAATCGGTTAAGCCGAAAGAAAGTTATTAAATTTTTTTCAAATGTACATTCGCTCCTCCCCTTTCCTTTATTTGACAAATTGGGGAAAAACGCTCAATGAACAAAAATTTTTTTATTTTACATAATTTGTAACAAATCTGCCAACGACATAAGTTAATATGACCTATTTTTAAATAATCTGTGTTTTCAATTTTCTTGTTAGTTTTACACCCTCTAGCAGCGAACTTAAAACTATAAAAAAATAATTTCCTGTATTTTTCCGAGGCCAATTTTACTACAAATATTTTTTCCCAAAGCTTTGCGACAAACGGTTTCTGAGATATCGCCAGAGGACGACTTTATCAGGACACCCTGTATAGTTTTTACAGCTCTGGATCTATTTGCATATCAGGTGGAATTTACGAAAACTCGGATTCTAGTTCTCTTTCTCGTACTGAGTCTCAAAGATATAAAGGGCTACTTGAAAAACTCTTAAAATTGTAACGTGGATCAGAAAACTCTTAAATATAAAATTCGCTCTACATTTACCTAGCGTGGCATGTAACATCATATCATGGTACGTGAATTGACTTCTATATAGTAAAATGAAACTTTATTCTGACATTCGTAAGTTTTTTAAATCGGTTTATCTAAAGGTTCTGGTAAATTTTTATAT